>CAEFZX010029395.1:0-37610 GCA_903066825.1 Alfaro cultratus
TTTTTTGTTTTTTAAATACATAATTTAAGATCAATGTCATAGTCAAATGTTCAAATTAAGTGGGCAACCATACCTCAACTGCAGTGTCATAGTCTGAGCCGTCAAGGAGAGTTACTTTGACAGGGACAGTCTTGAGCCGTTTGGTCGTTTTCTGGGGCGACCTGGAGGCTTTGCTGGGGGTTTTCTCTGAGCTATCATCCAGTTCGCCCTGGTCCTCAGGAACCTGGGAGAGAGAAAACACACCTGAGAAAAAGAACAGGGATCCGACACTATTCATCTACTGTAAGTTGCAAAAATATTTTTACATCTTGAACTACTGAACATTTTGATGTATCACATCCATAAGCTGGCTATGTGTCTTAGTCGTATTTTATGTGACAGACCTACACATGCAAATACAGTGAAATTCATTTTAGGTCAGCTAAAAATAATTTTAAAAAAAAATAAAAAATACATCCACCTAAACTAGATGTGGTCATCTAGTTTAGGAGATGGCCACGGCTTGGTGCCATCCTCTTTCCAACTGCAGTACTCCATGAGGTGTTCAAAATATTGCAGTATAATTCAACCCTGCTTTAAACTTCTGCTCATCTTTCTCCCCGTCCTTGTCTGCTGCCGTCCTTGACCTTCACGGTGCCATTTGTTCACCAATGTTATCCAACAATCCTCTAAGACCGTCATGTAACTGCTTCAACTATACTAAGATTAATTTACTTAAAGTTAGACTGTTTTTTTTTTTTTTAAGGTGATTGGTTTCACCTAATTTTATCAGTTAATAGTGTTGAAAACAATTGCATTGTACCCTTCAAATTGTGCAGACATTGGTCTTTCGCATGAAATCCAAATAAAACACATCAGAGTTTGTGAAGTTAATGTGAAAAAACTTTGTGGGGAAATTAAATTTTGATTTTCAGGAAGTGTTAAGAATTTCTCCAAGCAAACAATTTGGTCTTAAACATAAAAGATGAATAGCAAACGCATGGAAAGGTCAGCCACTGCTTTAAGATGTTAGTTATTGGCACTGACAGAAAGGGCGAGCTGTCTTGCATATCAACTAGAAAGCTGGAAGGGCCCTAAGTGATTGAGACGACTACAGCTGCTGTGAGTTGGACAATGCGCCCACCTGATTGGTCCTCCTGGCGTCACCCTCCATTGCCGTCTTCATTTCCCCTGCCAAAATTGCCTCTGTTGTCATAGAAATGGATTACAGCCCTGCAAACGCACACACACACATAAAAAAACGTAAACAGTCAACATCAACTCTTTTCCAGCATCCCCAAAATCAGTATGAAGCTTTTAGTGCTGTGAAAAGTCAAATCGTCCGACGAGCTCAATTAGACTTGAGACCCGTGAGCCAAATGCTTTCACATCAACAGACAGCTCACTGAGTCTTGACTTCCACTGACATTTGGTGGTGGAATGACTCACAGCAAAGATTATACCTGTAGCGACAACTCGTTCAATTTCCTCTACAGCTGACAGCTACTACCGGAGAGGCTTTAATTATCCCGTGCCGCTATCCGGTATTGGTCTCCTAATATATCTGTGGTCATTGCATTGTGCGCCTAGCTAAAGTGTATAGTTCATTCGGGCCTGGCTTGCAGCCTCCCACAGGAGCACTCAGCTTGAAGAGCACTGGCTTCAGGACGCTCTTTTCTCACGCTAGTAAAGGAGATAGCATAAATTACATCAGCCTGAGAGCCCTGCAGCAGCACACTGAGATAGAGAATGTAAGGAAGACACCAAGGAAAGAGAGGATACCAGGAACGTGTCTAAGGATGAGACAAGAGAATAGAGGGAAGAGTCGAAGAAGACGAGAGTTTAAGAAGCATAAGAATGCTGCGACACGCCGGTAAGGAGGAGACAGAGGAAGCTTATCGCTTGAAGGTCACCAGACTCTTGGACAGCAGTGTTGCTCCAGGTTACACGTAAAAAAAAAAGGCAGATATTCAGAATCGCTTTTATGGGCCAGAGAAATGAATTATGTGAGATAAAGGGCCAGAGCAAATTTAGCATTACAGCAAAAGGTGAAGAAAGGGTCAAGGGCTTTAGGGAGTTTTTAAAGACTGCTGTGTGAAGGTATTTTTCATCTCAGAGATTCCCCCTATGCTTAGAAGCTTCAGATTGTCAAATTTTAACATCAGACAGAGATAATCCAAGGTGATACATGTAACCAACACGGTTATCAAATGAGAATTTTATTAATAAAGGGAAAAGAGTCATCCAAACTAAACGGGCCCTGTGATAAAACACAAGAACACAAAGACTTGCCTGATGTTAACCAAAAAAACACTTAATGTCCCCAAGATGTTAAAAAATACATTCTGTGGATTGGAAACCTTGGTAGAATTGAAATAACTTATTTTCTCTGCTGCAAAATCGTAAGGGATAATGTCCTGTCATCAGTGATCTCAAGCATACTTTGAGTATGCACCAGGAACTTGACCGAAAGCACAACAAAAAGAAAAACAAATCACCTCCAAATGGTTAAACAAAGACAAATTGTGGTTTTGACATGGTCTATTCAAAATCCAGACTGAAATCTAATTGACTATAGAGCATCATTTTTAGCAGCTTATTGCTAAAAATTTTAATTCTTAAAAAAAAAAAAAAGTGGGTCAAAAGTTAAAAGTCCTCCACAAAAATATACAAGGCTCATTGCCAGTTTTAGCAAAACACACAAGGGCAGAAGAAGGGGGGAACAACCAGCTATTAGCCATACGGTGCTATTACTTGTTCACATAGGAACAGGATTGTTTTGATATCTTTTTCTCTTAATATATCATTATTTGAAAAACGTGGATAAACAATTTAAGTACTTTGTCATACTTACCCTACAGCAGATATTTTTGCTAGCAGAAATTTTTCAAGTTGAACAATATATCTCAACATTTACAAATTCTAAATTTTTGTAAAGTTTAGTATATTACAAACATATGGTAATGATCAAACTTTAGTGCTCCATTATTCCTACAGTGCATGTTTGTTCTAGTAAGCTCAAGTTTCCTCATCATTACCTAGATATTTATTAAAGGCATGAAAAGGAACCATGACTAATTACACTTATAGGCCTTAATCTTCTCAAATTACCCTTTCCTGCTAAAACATTTTGTTAAGCAACATAAATTTTCTGCATCAGTGCGCATCATTAGTTTACAGTCAACGACGATGTAAAGTGGCCACCCACTAGTTGTCATTTCCATAATGTTCCAACTTTTCTACTCCAGCCAGTAGGAAAGATATCAATTAGGAGTCATGCAGTGCTTCTTTTAGCAGGAGCTCCTAGTGTGAGTGCGACACAATAAGTAAAGCTTGGCTTCACACCTGGTCCACATGACAGAATTTTCAAAGAAAACCCAGACAACTACATTATTTTTTAATCAAGCTTGACAAATGTGTCAGCGGGTTGTGTTCCACGTGTCTTTTTTGTTGACACATACTGCCATTGTGTGTACAGGCATGTCTCAGAGAATTAAAATGTTGGAAAGTATCGTAATTTCCGGACTATAGAGCGCACCTGATCATAAGCCGCACCCAGTACATTTTTAAAGGAAAAACCATTTTGTACATACACAAGCCGCACCTGTCTATAAGCCGCATGTGCCTACATACAGACGGTACACAGAAAGAGTTTTCAAAGTTTTAATAATATACCTTAGCTTTTCTTTCCAAACAGTGACTGTTTGTAGTAACACAGCAGCAACACGGTAGTAACACAGCACTAACAGGGCTGGTTAAAAATAACATACCGGTAAAAGTCACTGAGAGCCTCTTCATCTTCCTCCTGTGCACTGAGACGTGTTAATTTACATTAAACTTGCGTCTTCCTCGACACATTTATTCCACCTGTCTCACTCTTACCTTTCCTGCTCGAGCGCCCCTGGCGGCCGTTAGAAAAAAATGCATAAATAAGCCGCATCGTTGTATAAGCCGCAGGGTTGAAGCGTGTGACAAAAGTTGCGGCTTATAGTCCGGAAATTACGTTAATTTTATACTTTTTGTCACTAAATTCAGAAAGTAAAACTCAAACTTTATACATCTTGTACACGTTGAGTTAAAGATTTTAAGCTTTTGTATTTTATAATTTTTAGAATTATGGCAAACGGATAGTAAAAATCCAAAATTCAGTCACAAAATTAGATTACATCACACCAATTTTAAAGAAATATTTTTTGTGTGTAAATATTATGTATTTTGCCGACACAATCATGAGGAGGACTGCTGACCTGACAGATATCATGAAGACAGTCATGTAGAATGAGGATAATGAGGATATGTAATTGTAAAATAAGTAGGTTGTCCACAGTGTGTTGTACTCAGTCATATCCACAGAAAGTTGAGTGAAAGGAAAAAGTGCAAGATGGATAACCCAAAGGACTGTCATATAAAATGGGGATAGAGTCATCAAGATACATTATGTACAAACAAAGTCTGCTTGAATGAAAACCTGAACTTAAATTTTAGGTGTGGTTCAAATCAAAAGTACTGGGTGGTAAAAAAAAAAAAAAAAAAGAAGCAACTTTCAAATAAACATTTCAGAGAGGAGCCAAAGGGGGTAAATAATTAGATTTATATAAAGGCCAGTAAGTGGTTGTCAACAAGAACACAGCATGGTATTATTTTTCTTAAAGAGGATGCCCCAATTAAAACATTTTTTCAGTAACCTGTTTTTTTTTGTTTTTTTTTTGTAGTTTACAAGGCTGTAGCACAGCGTGTCTTTACTTTAATGATGAATCAGTTTTTAGTTTGCTACATCAAAGCTGAGTGCAGTCTGGCTCCTGAAAGGCAGCAGATGTCACTCTTTAGATTTCTTTCGCAACTTTAAAGAGGCTTTTTGATTCATTTATTTTTGGAATAACATAATTAGCTGCAAATCACTATAATTCTTACAAATGAAAGTCAGTTCCACACAGAGATTTAGAACATTTCTGATGCCGATTACAGAACCCCATTTTTTTTCTTTTTCTGAAGACTGATACCTTTTGGAAACGGGGGAGCAACAAGCCAACATTAAGACCAAACATTGAGAAACTGCTATGTTTATTTATTCGTGTGAAACTGAGTCAGTCTGTGAACATAAATTTTCCAAGTCTCCCAAATGATTCTCAATTGAATCTGAGTCTGGACTTTGACTGGTTCATTCTAACTTGACTATACTTTCATCTAAACCCTTCCATTGTTGCTCTGACTCAAAGTTTAGGGTCATTGTTTGGGTTGAAAGGGGAAGCTCCGGCCCAGAGCTTCAAACGATCCGCTTTACCTTGCATTTACCTCAATCCATCGTTTTAACACTGATGATGGCTTCTCAGTCCTGCTAAGGTAAAGCATTATCACAGCATGATACTGCCACCCCCATGTTTGACAGTGGTAATGGCGTCTTCAAGGTGTTGTGTTAGTTGCCCACCACCCATTTAAAAAGAAGTCAAAGAAAAATCTAAATTCTGAAGGAATTGAAATGCAGTTTACTAATTAGATGATTTCTGTAGCCAATTGGTTGCATTCAGTGTTGTACTGATTCACCACATATCAATGAAAAACAGTTTATGTTTTGTGTGAAAATGTGACAAAGTTAAAAAAGTTAATTAAAAAAGTTATTTTTTTATTTTTGCAAAGGACTGAATATACAATGGCAAAAATTTGGTGAGTGGCAGAGCCAGTGAGTATAAATTTCAAGTCAGTTGTTTAATCGTGACATTTATCTTCTATCTCAACTCTGATCTCTTTACAACGTAAGCCATACAGATATTTTCACTGTAAGACAAGCTCTCATTGTCAAACTCAATGGAGCAGCTGCCAGAACAATGGGCCTGTGAATCACAACGAGACTAGAGTAAAACCGTCATGACTTCAGAGCTCTCCTTTCACGCGTGTCGTGACTGCAAAGTTAATTAATTATTTTATTTTGGGGCCCCTTTATGAGTCAGTCACTCCAGGTCAGTTCTGGTCTCTGCGCAATTAATCATCTGTGTGAGAGTTAATGGAGTCTGAGACGTGTGAGGTGCTGAAACTCAAAACTCTGGCAACAATCAGGTTCCAGTTAAAAAGGTCTTCTACTGCTAAATTAGCTGGGTTTTCATTTTTGATGACAGTTCTAAATCAAAGACAGAGCATGAAGGGATATCTGTGAGGTGTTAAACAACCCACCAATCTAGCATGGGAAAGAGTTAAACATGAATAAATTGAGCAGTAAGACCAGGACCTAACCTAGTTTACAAAAAGGTTAATGACCTCAGTGCCTTGGCCAGTCACAGCTAACATTACAGTTTGAAACATGGAGGCATGACAGACACAGCAATGAGCGGACATTGAACCTAACGCCTCAGAGCTTTTTTGGCTCCTGTTTGTTTTATTAGGTTTTTGAGAAAATTAAGAAATTCTCCTCAGACAGACAGCTGAATTTTCAGATGATAGGATTCTAACAAAGATAGCATAAATGAACAGAGCACTCCAACTGTATCGGTTTTTCAGTGTTTTCTGTGAAGCTGATATTTAACCATCATTAGAAGGCAATACACCAGTTAACAGTCTTGGCCACTTTATTAGGTACATACAAATCATCTAATCACGCGGCAGCAACTCAACAAATGTAGGCTACTAGGTGCGCTAAAGACTACACAAGCATTAGAATAGGGCAGATAAGTAGATCAAATAATCAGTCATTACAACCAAAGTATGTGCAATGCACCCTTGAATGCACAATGTGTCCAGCCTTGAATCAGATGGGCTTGCTTTTCATATTTTGCACTGAATGCTGGTGTTTTGAAAAAATGGCTAACATATTTCAAAGCATTATAATTTCACTCCACAGAATAAATATGCTCACATTAAATGATTTGTTTCACGTTATATTATGAAACTGCAAAAAAAAGACTGATTTATATTGAGCCAATTAACATCTTTATCACAGATGCCAACAAATCAAAAGGGTGCTCTCTCTTGTGTAACTCAAGCAAAATATCTACATAATCTGTAGCTTCTGGCCAAGTTTAGAGTAAATATGTGCTTATATGCAAGGATATACATCCCATAAGTCACTCTGGATGGGAGTAAGCATGAGTCACTTCCCCCTCCTCCTGTGTAAACTCTCTCTGTATAGGAGTGCACAGATGGTCCCACACTGTTGTATACTTTTGCAGCTTTTTTCCACCCCATTTCACATCAGTACAGTATCTTTTACAGTCAAGGAGATAGTCTCTTCACATCAAATATTTCTGCTTCCTGTTATGGCCTGTGATTTACCCCCCATGCAACCAGGGTTAACAGTTGCACTGGGCTACATTTAGCCCTATGCCTATAAATATTAGATAAAATTTTTGATCAGTCACATTTATTTAATTTTTTCTTTTTGACAAGCCAAAATGAAAAAAATTCCCTGAGACATGCACATCATTCTCTGTTACACACATGAATTCAACCATTACAGATGCATCTCGTGCAGCCGTCAGTGCAGTGCTGTGAAAAGTATTGACACCCTCCTAGGTTTAGTTCTGAATACTTTGTCAAATAGAATTAAGTTTGTTTATTTAGCTTTTTCCCCACAATAAATGAAATCTTTATTTAAAAACAGGTTTTAACTCAGGTCATCTTGGTCTGATATTAAAATCTGTTTGATCTGAAACATTTAGGAACGACAAAAAAGCAAATATGTGTAGCTGTATCTTCAAAAATGGCTTCTCTTAAATTTACACATTAATCATTTTCTGTAACAGCTGCTGTCTATAATCATCTGTAAAGTCTGTTAACCGTTCACTCAAAAAAAAAAAAGGCTTCAAACTGCAGGGGTCTCCACGAACATAAAGAAACAGACTGCGCCCAATATGGTGCAACAAAACCGTCATTGTCTGCAACAGGCCAGGTTAGATATACTGCCAGATAGTAAAACACATGATGGCTGATCATCTGGGGCAAAATAATGTCAATGATGCATCATTTACTAGAGGCTTGCCTGAGCACATTTGTCTTCATGTCATTTCTCAAACAAAGACTCTGTCAGTTTGGAGGCCCCCCAAAACTGATGTGTCTACAGGCAGCCGCCACTTGCCCACAGGCCCATCCTTCATCAGTGAAGTGGTGGGAGAAATTTGTCAAATGCAGCATTTCAAAAAATATGTCACAGCAGAGCACGAGTACCACATGTATATAACAGCTCGTAGATATTTCTCACCTCTCTAACGCAGAGTGCTGTCAGGAAACAGTGCATGTGTTGCTAAACTAAAGTGTTTGTCTACTTGCACAGCGGATTGATGAAGGAAAATAAGGCTGTTGCTCATGTGTGAGAGCCAAATGGCGAGAAGCAGCAGTCTGCAGAGGCAAGTCCACAGCCTATTCTACCGTTGTCACAGAACAACTGTTTGAAAAATATTTCGATTCCCAAATTGTTCTGCAAACTTCTTTTGTTCAACTCTGCTGTATTTCAAACAATGTAGGATTTTATCAAAGATCAAAAACAGTAAGTCAACAGAGATCCTAAAATATCTCATATCCATTTTATTAAATTTAGATCTCTGATCTGCATATCCAAACAACTGGATGCCGCTGACTGATTCAGATTACCACATTTACATCAAACCTCCTGCCTTAATAAGTAAGGATGAGTATTTGCTATAAAAAACACATCAGAAGAGTGTTTTTTATAGCAAATACTCATCTATCATAAATACAGTATCAGCTAAATTACTACCACAAGACAAGTCACCTATTGTATGAACTAATTACTGAAAATTTCTCCCCATGTGATCTCTGACTTTCCCAGCTCTGTTTTATAATCAGCTTCTCTTGCTTATGATCTAAGCATCCAGTTCATCAATCCTGGCAGCTCAGTGAACCCAGATGAACTCTGGTAGGGTTCATCTACAGTGGGGTAATATGGCTGTAGAGATGTCCTTGTTCAAAATAAACCAAATACAAACATTCATTAAACCTGTGGCCCTCAGCAGTTTTCGAAAGGGACCGAGTAGTACAACTCTTAAGTCTGCTGCAAATTACCGCAAACAAGATAAATTATATGACATGGAAATCAATGAGGCTGAAAGTTCAACCTTCCAGGTAGCTAGGCTGATTTTAGTCAGACTAGCTACCTGCAAAATGCTGTATGCAAAAAGTATTTGCATTCAGCATTGGTCATTATATTTCAGCATTTTGAATACTTTGTAGTCCCTTTATAAACGTAAAGGAGAAGACAGTTTGAGTGATGATTGGACTTAGCATTATCTGCTTCATTACCACCTGGAGCAAAAGAAGGTGGGGAAATTGTGCACATTAAAAGTGCTAGAGCAGGAAGTTTGAGGTGGGTCACTGCAAAGTTGAGCTAATCTGATTAAAACAAATCAGCCAGTGAAATCCCTTAAAAAATTAGCTGTCAAAACGCATGATTTGATTTATGAGATTAATATCCAAAATGTTAATGAGCTCATAAGTGAAAGAGCAAACATCTTCAGCACTGTCCCACAAAGCAATTCCTGCATCCATTTAGTAAAATAAATTGTGTTGGGACATGTAACAAGATCGGGGAAACATGGACTCACAAAATGGATAAGACAAGAAATGACATGCAACTGCTAATGGTCTCCACAAACTTGTACTCTCACTGCTAAGACCTCATTGGCACGTGCAAACTTATGTTTACCCAATTATGGGTCAACTCACTCAAATATACATTTTTTTGTCACAACCTCTTAGTGGGCACTAGCTAGCTGGCTGTTTATTAAGAAGAGAAGAAGAAAACAAAACTGAACTGAAAAAGAAAAGGTGATTGGTCATCAGGAAATCAATGCTGATTTTTCTTTGTCCTCAAATTTCCACAAGTAATAAATCAAACATACCTTTTCACTGCAAACTACAGGCATCTCTGTCTGAGCTGCAGGTTTGTGGCCTACAAACAGCAAATTCTTAGTCAATGAAAGCATTAGTCAAAAAGATACAAAGGTGGAAGCTGCCATTAACTCCTTGCAATGTTGTAAAACATTTTAGAGAATCCAAGTTTACTGTGCACAAAGTTACCATGACAGTCAGTAATTTGTATACACTAAAGTAACAGGGGACAACAATAGCCATTTGCTGAAATAATTCAAGTCTGCATTCATCAATTACAAGTACATAAATTACAAGACAGTATTTGTGAGTCCCCACAAAGAAAGTGTAATTCAAGTCCTAAGTCTGTTGCTTTATGTTACCACAATTTATTTGCTCAAACACATTAATACTTTTATATAAAGCCAATTTCAAACTGGAGAGGTACTAACTCACCATTTATTCCAATTCTGAACATTACTATTCACAAAATTATTAAATATTAAGTGTGTTTAAATAAAAACAATTAATCATAACCACACAGGAGGTTATATTTATGACAGCAGAAAAACTTGTTGGTGATCCACCTACTGACAAAAAAATGGCCCTGAAATATTGCAGCATTCTACATTTCAAGCCGTCATCAAATCTCACCTCGTGGTTAAAAAAAAGGTATCAGAAATCTTACCAAGCAATTTTACAGTGGATAAGATGATAATGTGAGTGTGCAGACATTAAGTGCTTGTTTATTAGAATCATTACCAACCGATCGAACAAGTCAGCAATTCGTGATTGATGGAAATCATTAAAAATTTATAATATTCACGAGCATCCTTTGACTGAGGACAAAAGGGGCGTTTCCTGCATACTGGCAGTGAAACAGTTCCTTCTTACACTTCACTGTTTTATTATCAACCTTCACTTTCAAAGTCAAATGGAAAGAAAAGCTTCACTCTAAACCAGCGACAGGAAAATGACAGGCGCCATGCAGTGCTGGCAGCATCCCCCCCACCCTCCTTTTCTGACCAAAGTCGGGAGTGACGCCACCAACTATACTTAACACAAAGACATCAGATGAGCCTGTTTAATATGCAGTTACCATGGGAACTCCAGCCTAACATCGTCTGTCAAGCATATCAAAATAAGATAAAGAAAATAACAAGAGAGAAAGAGAAAAGAGCCTGTGGGGATTTATTTGGCGGGCTGACACACACACACACACACACACACACACGTGTGAAAGAGGGAGAAAGAGGTGAACCATCACATGGCACCATGCTGAAGGATGTGACAGTTCATGCAGAGATCGGCACACAGATGTGACAAGGTGGAGACAGTGGTGGTGGTATGAGGATGACCAAAAGATATTATAAAAGATTGTAATTTTGAATAGATAAAACATTTTGAAACAATTGAATTAATTGTGACAGCGTTTAGATTAAATAGCTACTGTACAAGGGTCAGTTAGAATAAAAAAAAAATGGCTACAACCAATTAAAACAAAAGGATAAATTGGAATTGGTTGTGTATAATTAGCCATTTTATTTACAGCGTCATCAAAACTAACAAGACTTAGGTTGAAGCAGACAGCCACTCCTTCAGTCTCATAGCAGAAAGCAAATGTAGTCAGACTCCACAACAAATAGGTTGATAAACATGTCTGCCTACCTGGTTTTTTCAAGGTAAGTTAGAGACATGAAAATTAATTCCATCCTTGAGATTGGAGGCTTGTTTACATAGTAAACAAGTAGCTTCATATTATAAAATAATTTTCAATGTAAAATTTGATGAACAATAAACCCATTTAAACTATATTCACTAAACATGAAGCGGCTGTCACTATAATGATCATGCCATTATTTTCTAAAGATTATTTTCCCTGATTCCAGTTAGGATTACCAAACTTATTTCAATTTTATAAAAGACTAGATGATGGAAGAAAGAATTTTTGTTATTACCTTAATTTGCATAAACTGACATTACTATGCCTTTAAACATTTTTTAAAAAATGTAAATAATGTTCCTTTGTTGCATGCCAATAGGTTAATTCACAGCATTTTGGGTAATTTGAGATTTTGAATTTGAAGGCCATTAGATCAGGAAGCACACCAAAATGAAATAATCAGTCAAGAAGTTAATGTTGTGATGCAAACAGGTTGTCCAACTAGAGTATACAGTATACCTTCATATACTGTATGAGTATACAGTCACTAAAAGTTGCGTCAGAACAAGAAAGTAAATCTTATGCAGCCGTCAACACAAAGCTCCGATCTTGGATAGAGAATAAATAGAGTGTGAGCAAAGCAACCTGCAAACCTGACCTGTTAAACCAGTTTCGCCTTGAGAAATGGGACAAAATTCCAGCAAACTATTGTAAGAAACTTGAGGGAGAATACCCAAAAATAATAATAATTCAATAGAGGCATACAGTTTAAAAGGAAATTCTACCAAATACTTAAACTAATGTGTTGATGGATGTTAAAAATTTGCCACAAAAATACCCTCTCTCAAATTTAGAAAATAGAAAAATGTTTGGTAATCCTGACCTACATGAAGGACCACAAAGTCAGGGACCAAGGAGAAAAACTTAAAATTTTAACTCTAGCTGCATTTTGTAAAGGTAAACTATGTATAGATTACAAAAAATTGATTCAAATATTCGGTCGTTCAGACATGAAATCTGAAAAATGTGACATACATTTTGTATTCAGTCCTTGCTTTGGTCAGATGAGAGCAAAACTGAACTACTAGATATTTATGTGAAAATGGAACAAAATGACATGATCTGTATCAAGTGGCAGATATCTGCTTTTCTTGTACAATACAATAAAAAAATGGAAAAATGAAGAAGTGTTATTTGATGGCAAACAAAGAGGTAATCCAATCATTTGACTCAGCAGTGGTTGATTTTTTAAAATAAGATTCTTTAAAACCTTAAAGAATCTTAATTTTATTGGTTACATGAAAACCAATAAAACCAATAAACTTTCTAAAAGTTTGTGGAGTGAAAAACAAAATTCCATCCAAATAAAAATATTTCCATCTGCGCTTTAAAAATCCAGCCAGATCTGAAGCAGTGTCTCGTAGATTTGGGGTCTGGTTATCTTCGTGCAGGTTTGGGCATGATGTAGACTTTGACAGGCTTGCTGATCGGAATCGTTCATTCGAAGATGATTATCGCGCTTTTGCGCTTCAAAAGACTTGGAAGGTACCTTCAAACTGCTGAAAGGAAATTATCCCATTACAACAAAAAGTTCCCTCCACAACAACTAGATAAGTTAATGGCATTCTTACTGTAAGTGTTTTTTATACAAAGGAAACATGAGATTTTGTTTGAAGATATCTAGACTTTCCCAGATGTGAAACAAGATTCTTTGAAGAGATAAACCCATTACTGACTTGTATCAGAGCAGACAGGACAGAAGAGGATGGGAAGGAAAAGGACTCTGCAGAATCCATCAGCTAAGGTTCACCTTATCTGTTAAACAGGGAGCAGTGGGAGGCAGTGGGCATGCTGCCGGTGGAACTGGGTCATTGGTGTTTATTGATAGTGTGACTGCCGATGGGAGTGGAATTATACTTTCTGAAGTATATAAGTGGTAAGAAGGCATCAGGGCCTGAACAGACGCAGATCAACGTGCAACGATTACCTGAGTAATCTACCGCAAACCTAGTTTCAAATATTTTTTTCACTTATTTTCTGCCAGAAGAATTTTCCACAAGTAGGAGATTAATAAAGACTTCT
This sequence comes from Alfaro cultratus, assembly GCA_903066825.1. NCBI lineage: Eukaryota > Metazoa > Chordata > Actinopteri > Cyprinodontiformes > Poeciliidae > Alfaro > Alfaro cultratus. Next base: position 13,535 of record CAEFZX010029395.1, read on the forward strand.
TTTTTTCTTTTTTTTTTCATCTTAAAGGATTTTAAAGACAGATAATTTACCATTGTGGGATCTGAAAATAAAACATCTAATCTTACAAAATCAACTTTGCTTTTCTCTAAAAATGGAAATCCGGCAACACTAATTTTAGAAACACAGCATGTATGCAGCATTGTCAACTCCTATCCTCTCATATGCACTGAAAGCCATTCACTATGATGGGTATCAGCAATCACATTGATATTCTTCAGAAAAAAAATCCATTACTGCAGGTGTTAAAAACTGAGTGTCTCATCTTTGCGATAGCATGTGATTGGCCATATAAATATTCCTGTGTCAACCCCATGTTGCCATTCATAACTTGGGCATGGTAATTCGTGCATCTTTTGCAGTCATAATGCACAACTGACAGTTTATTACATGTTGTTATCTTTGATATGCCATTGAAAGCTCCTCTGACTTGAAAGTAATTTGAGTTTATCCAGTAGAGAGCTCCAGATAGGCTCTCTGCTTCAACGAGGTATTACAAATCAATCATAAAATGCCTCCACAAAGGCCTTGAGGGGGGAACTGTATTAAAGTTGCCTTACCTTAAACAAGCATGGTCGCTGAATTATTATGCAAAACAAAGCTGCCTTCTGAGAATATATTGGCTGGAATGTAGATTGCACCCTACCCTTGCCTGGAAAATTGAAGAGCATCACTACCATTTAACTATCTGACTAAGTTTGACTAAGTAGTTAAAAGAAAGCATGCCACTAAAAGACACAGTGCTTTTTCCTCTAAACTAGCAAAAGGTTTCAAGAAAGGAGCACCACTCCGTCTGCACCTTCGTAATGAACATCAGGGAGGTTAAAAGTGGGGCAGGTGAAATGAAAAATGAGATGGGAGGATGCACAGAGAGTTCAGAGGCATAGATGGACAGATGGATGGATTTCAGATCTAATTCCCACCACCTCCCACCCTTACCGCCCTCCTCCTCCTTTTTTCTGACTGCCTCAACAAACTCGGGAGTCTGGGAGATTGTGTGGCCTGTGGTGAGGCTGCAAAGGAGCCAGATACTCGAGGGCTCGCAGTCTGTTTGACTTAGAGGAGAATGAACAAAAGGGGGCATTAGTGATGAGAACTGACAAGTCCACTTGTTTGTGCAGTAAATGTGGAAACACAAACTGCTGGATGCCCAAACCGAACGTGCTCTGCTACTGCACGTTATTTAATGAAACATGCTTTGTTGCCGTACCTTTCTAAAATGACAAATATTCACATTTCATAAAACTGATCTGATAATACAATGCTTGGTACATAAGAAGATATTTATTGATTGTTTATGTTACCATGTCAATCTGTGTCTGCCATTTGACTAGTACTGTCTCCTAAAAACATATTTTGATTCTCTATTAGAGCCTTAAAGAATTTATAATGTTAAGTGGGAAATATACCCAGCTTATCTTTTTTTTTTTTTGCCATCCTTTCTCTTAAAGTTTTGACAAAACTCTATTTTATTCTCCTAAAATGTAGCAGAAAATTAATGCACCTCTTCACCAAACCAAATCAGCTGAATGAGAACATTATTTTCTTGTTGACGTTTGGTCAGGATTTCCATCGAAAACCAGAAAAAACTTTATATTTCAGTTAAGGGTTTAAACATATTTGTTTACTCTGAAGAGGAAAGCAGAATGCTGTGTCAAATGAAAGCATTATATTCTACAGTAACAAACAGGACTTTGTGGCAGCATACTGTTACAAGTGACCTCTGTTCTAACCACAAAAAAAGTTTGATAATTTATTAAACCTTGCTTAAGCTTTGGAGCATTTTTGTTGCATTTTTGTTACATGGAGCCTTTTTTGTAATTTTAGGTCAAGCATATTTAAAAGGTCACAAAGAAAATTTAGAGAATTATCCCAAAACATTGGCTTCATCAGCCGTTTAATAAGTCGTAAAGTATTAAAGTTTTTACATCATGTTGTTTTTGTTTTTTTTTCTTACATCAGAGATCTCCACAACTCATTTTTCCCAAACTTTTATTCAAGACTTAAATGAAGTTCATGAAAAAAATAATAATAGTCAACAAAGGGTTGATTATTAATGCATCTAAAAAAAAAATAATTGCTGTAGATCCATTTTAATCACTACACATAAGCTTGGAGAACCCCTATGCACTCATTACCACAACAACCACCCACTAGTATACAGAAACAACAGGAAACAATATTGATAATTTAACTGATTTGAACTTGTGGGCTAACTTTCAACCCTGGTTAAATAAGATAAGTCAAGTCTGAAATTCAAAGGTTTAGTCAGTCTTTCTAGCAGAATCAAGTCCCTTATGTAAATCTCAAACATTTTTTTTTTTGTTACATTTTCCCAACATGCCTACTCTTAAAAAACCCACTTTGATTAGATTAAAGTGGAGCATTCACTTGCTCAGGCTTATTAAGCAGCTAATTTGTCATCCTCATTGTCTTCTGGTTTTCCCTGAAAAGCGATCTGATAAATTGGATTATGCATGGTCAGCTCGCCTCGGTTCTTTCCCGCTTCAGCACACACGCACCAGCAGTTTCTTTTACAAACTAACTCCGCAAGTTTAAGAGGCTTTCTAAAAAAGATGACCACCTTTTCAGACGGCAGCAGTTCACACCCTGAGGAGTCCGAGGCGCCCATGCCTGCCCCCTGTGCCACACCCGCGCCAATACAGCCCCTCTTCAATTAGCTCATTATCTTAAGCATCAGCTGTTAGCCTTTGGCTCTACACAGCGGTTGGGGGGGGAAAAATTAAGAAAAGCAACAACCAATTCCTTAAGCATAAAACGTGCTCAGAAATAGGTCTGAAGAAATGCAGATCTTTTTTTTTGTTTTTTCCTCCATGCGTTCATAGATTTAGAAAGCGATAAAGGTGCACCGGCTTCCTACTGGGCCCTGATACGCGTGAAATAAAGGATGCGCTCATTCTGTGCTGCTTATTAAAACCAGCCTGCCGACCATATTGGCCGCGTTATCGCTGCATGGTAACACCCTCCACATCCGCCCATGGACCGCTGGCCACAAAAGCGATCCCTTTGCACGGAATTTAAATTAAAAAAAAAGAAAGAAAGAAAAAAAAACGCCCGTTTCAGCAGCAAAGCTCATCACCGGCGAGAGATGCGATCCCTCCTCTTCTTCCCCCGTTTCTGCTTCTGCAGAAGTGTCACTTCGCGATAACCGGTTTAGCTCAGCATGCCCGCATCTTAACAATGCAATTAAAAGCTGCCTACCTGCCCTGTCAGGTTCGGATGTCAAGGTTCTGGTCATTGAGGTTGCAGGACACCGCCGCCGCCGCCACCGCCCCGGAGAGCGCTTTCCTCTCTCTCTGTCTCTCTCTCTCTCTGTGTCTGCCTCTCTCGCTCTCTGCCGCGGGGAGATGCAGCGCTGCAGGCTGGGACAGCAGACAGGCAAAGCCGGTAGCGACGGCTAACAATCAGGAGGAGGGCTAGAAGGACAGAAGAGGGGCGTTTTCACGTTGGAGGAAAGGGGAACTCCCAACGTCGTGCGTAACATGCCGTGCACATGACACGCAGCGTCGTTAGAACTTCACGGGTTTTTGGGTCAAGCTCTCTGATGGGAGCTTTCACAGCAAAAGACGCTCCGAAAACTCACATCCTTATTGGCCATCTGCTTCCCTGCTGCACAAATTGAAAAAAAACAACAACAACAAAAAAAAAACTATTTTAGTCACTTAAGATAATTAAGATGATGGGTGAAATATTCATTGTGATTAGTTGGCACATTACAAAAGTAAATGTAAAGTGGGTAGAAACAGATTCGGGATTTTCCTACCATCCAGTCAAAGTCTAAAATCTGGTGCAACCAATTAAATAGAGGAAGAGGATATATGTTTTTTTTTTTGTTTTTTTTAAAGTTTAGAAAACAAATATCTGAAAAATGTGCCATACATTTTATTTACCTCCCAGTATTGTCCAAATCCTGAGCAGAAAAAACATGATGCTGCCACCACCATGTTTCTCTGAGAAGTCAGAGAAAATGCAAAAGAAAAAAAAAAACATTCCACACAAATTTGTTGAGTATAGAAATAAATAAAAACCACAGTCCTTTCACTTCACAATTAGGGAATACTTCATATTGAAAAAAGAAATCCAACCAAAATATACTGATGTTTGTGGTTCGAATGTGACAAAATGTGAAATGTAAGTGCAGCACAATGTTGTTTGTTTACATCTACATGTTATTTTGCGTGCCATGTAATGGAATCCCACTGATTTTCTGAATACTTCCATATTCTTATGCATATGTCAGCCCATCTTTAACTCGAGAGATCCAGGAAGATTTGTCATGTTGCTGCTTGCATATAGCAAGCTGTGGGCTGAATGGACGAAGGCTGGGAGCATGATGTATTGCTCCGGTGACTCACAGGAACCTTCTGTGCTCAATGCCCTTTCTGGCATTCATGCACAAGTGTTCTGTTGAAATGCAAATATGTATACAGCAAAAATCAATTCCTGTCACGCTTCACTGGCTCTCCTTCAGCTGGATGTGCAGAAAAAAATAAAAATCTTATGCTATAGAGAGCATGAATTCATATTCAGAATATGACTGAATGTGGTAAAACTCTGATGAATTATTGATTGCAGGCTTTAACGACTACAAACCAATAATTTAAGACATCTATGGATTATTTACTTCTTATCAGATCGAAGCTGTTCCAAGTGGAGCTGCTTGACTTCTGTCCACACGGTGGCAGCCATACACCGCCGTCACACTGACACTGGAAGCAGAGGGGAATATGCAAGACTTAAATGCATCACTCTCAACAGCAATCACATGTTAGATGCCTGAAAGAATTTCTTTCGCTTTGCACCTGTGTTCGGTGATCATTCATCATATCTTCTGACAGTCTGTGGGGACCCTAGTCTGCACTCCACGTGTGAAAAATGTGACAGCAGCAAGTTCTGTCTTTCATATGAAGCATTGTAGCGTTTTTGCTGTTATTTTAGACAGAGTGTCTCTGCTGCCATCTCTGCTGTGTTTGATCTGTTGTGTTATGACACAAACATGAGAGTGAATAATAATAATAATAATAATAATAATAATAATAATAATAATAATAATAATAATAATAATAATAATATATTCTCTTTTCTATTCACAAAAGATTTATCTTTTTATCTTCCAGAAATATGTCACCACCTTCAAGGTTTCCCCCAGAAGACTTGCTAAGCCCGGTGGTTGGGTGCTAGGGCAGTCATTTATCCAGCAGCCCGTAGTGTTTTTGAGTTAAAACATGTTTAAAATTCACAGGACATTTTAATGATGTATTATTGAAAGATAGGAAGATTAATACCTGAACACCAACTATAAAGTCTTTTTAAAAATGCAAACATTTTACAGAGACTTAAAGAAAAAGGCAATGCTTAGCCTGGTGGGGGCACAAGTAAACCCTGGTGGCCCGCCAGGCTTATAGTACACTGGGGGAAACCCTGACCTCTGTGTTTTACCCCAAAGGCTAGGTATCAATCTCTTTTTTAGAAGTACATTTATGTAAGCTGAAGTTTAAGAGATTTGTGTAATATAGGAAAAGGGCTACAAAGATTCCTCTGCTAAAACTGCACATTTTAGTATGCCAGCTTTTTTAATATTTAAGTGCCATTTGTCTTTAGATGGAGAGCATCTGTTAACATCAATATCAACGTTAATTTGCTGTTTTTTTAGTTTCTTTCCTGCACATAAAATTGGCTCGTTATCATATTCTCCCACTTGATCTGTGGATCTCTGCAGTTAGCCTGGTCCTCTTGGATGCTTCTCATATTAAAATGCCCTTCCTGCCTGACATGTGGATAGGTGGACAGCCATAAATTTCTGTTAATGAAAAACATATTTTTAAATGGTGACCAGCTCAAGATGAAAGCAGTTTCCTTGACAGGAAAGTCAAACCATCCATGAATAGTTTACCACTGAGAGAAGGAGGATATGTTTTCAAGTTTCAGTCACATTTTGAAAACATTTTTTCACACGCTGCTGTCAGAGTTGTCCCAGTTGGATGTATGTGAAATGTCCAACCCTGAGGCCAAATTTGCTATATTCTGAACTAAATTCAGTTGTGTTTTCCTTCTTTCACACTGTTCTAGTAAAAATGTTCTTAAACCCTCATGGCATATAATAAAATACACAAGAAGTTTAACAGGATTTAGCACATTTTATTTTGTTCTACTCTTCACAAATGTGACTTTTTTTTGTACTTTTATTAAATGGGTTATACAGCACAGCGGCAAAGGATTACATTAAACATTTCAGTTTGTTCAGATGAGGAATGAACGAACTTGATATGTGGGTGTGTGTAAAAGAAAAGTCAATTGTCATCTTGTCCAACTGGACTCCTCCACCTGTGTAAATAAACATGCAACACACACTGTTCGCCCACTTGTTTCTCCAGCTCATCCAGGGTCTAGTCTGACAAGGACCGTGGTGGGAGACACTGATGTGTCCTCATTTCAAGAGCAACAGCCTGCCAAAGTCTCTTGGCTGCTGTCATCTCCTTTCACTGCAGCTTTACTCAGTGAAGCCAAGCCGGAAACACACAAAAACTATAGTGGGGCTCTGAAAGGTTGTACATGCAAATTAGAGTCACATCTGGATCTCCCCAACTATTTACATCAAATGAGGTAAAAGCAAAAGAAATACTGGTGTGCTGAGTAATAGCGAGTGATCAGTAATAGCGAGTTTGAACAATTAATAGGTCTTCATTTATTCACCCTACTCCAACCTCAGTATTTCACTGAACTGCGTTCCTCTTTTATTGCAATAATGAAATTTCATGCCGAAAGAGATATCCAACCTTTGATTTGCATATGTTTAGCAAAAGGCAAAAAAACTCACATTTTTTGTAAGTCCCCTTGAGAAAAATAATAGCGTTTAGTCTTCTCCTTTGAATTTTTTTATGGGTTGAGCTTAAAAAGACAGACCATTCTTCTTTGAACCTTCTTTCCATGTTGTATTTTTTTTCAACTCACACTACAGAGCTACCAAAGAATAAAGGTTGATTTCAAGTTTATTAAACCAGTTCTATGTTGATTTTTCTATATGTTTTGGATCATTGTCCTACAGAAACACCCCGTGATTGCACATTTCCCATATACTGGAAAGCACCCGGAAAATGTTTCTGTACAATTGCCAGATATTTTACAGGCTCAATGACTCTGCGCTCTCTTACAAAATTCCCAGGTTCCCTGAAAGACAAGAAGGCCCACAGCATAATAGAGCCTCCACCACACCTAAAAGTGCTCTGTAGATGCTTTTCCACCGACATGCTTTTCATTCTCTGTTTTTATAGTAATCTCACCTGGAGTGTGTGTTGCTGAAATGCCTAATCCTTCCACTGGGTTGTTTCCCCCCACCCTCTTGTTGCAGTTCATTTCTGTAGATGTGAACACAACTATCAATATAACCACACTGATACCATTTGTAGGAGGTACAGAGCCAAACAAACTCTTGAGGGGTTTCTTTATGACATGAATGTGAACTGAGTTGACCTCGATCTGACACAACTATCATGTACGCTGCAAGCTTGAGCCAAACACCGTCTGCGGTAGAGTAAACAAACTAATAAACAGCTACAGAGCATTGTTTTCATTAACCATAAAGTCCCATGCAACTTCCAGGCCATCTTCTCAAAATTATTCAGCATAGTACCTTAAATCATTTTGTCTGAAAAAGTAGTCAGAACACATCAAATGATATGATTAAACTCTATGTTTTCCACTTGCTCAGAGCACAGCACCTGCTTCCTGTGTTTAGATTTGCTACTCCAACCCTGAATACATCTAACCGATAGCCAGATGTTCTCATGTGTTTTGCAGTAACAAGTTTTGATTCACTTGGAGAAGCTATAGTAACCACATCATCCACCATAAGCAAAGATGAGAGACCCTAAGGTTCCCAAAACACACACAGAGGATGTAATCCTTTGGCCCAAAATTCCATGGTATGAATCATCATATTCTTGAATAAGTTTGCCATGGATATCTGATACTTAGCACTGAAGTCTGAAAAAGCGAGTCATGACACTTGTTCGGATTGTGGACGCCATTTTTCCCAATCACACCTGTCTAGGTAGGTAAAACCTTTGTTGCTCAAAAGGGTGTTCCTCTTCCTCCTGAGCACCACTTAATCCCCAGATGGCTCCACTTCAAGGAAGCTTTTTTAAATTCTATGAAAAACAGATTCAAGATGTAAATGTAGTAAATAAGAAATTAAAGGTTGTTTTTTTTTTTTTTCTTTTCTGTTGAACTTAAAAACACTGAGCAAAGAATCTAAAGTCCAAACCAAAAACTTTGACAGACTGGGAAAAATAATAAATCTGAGCCCAAAGAAAGAAAAATATAAAGAGTAAGTTCACTGAAGATGAGTGACACGAGTGGAAAATATCAAACACTATGCAGATGTGAGATGTGCCAGGAAAGAGGTAAAACTAACAACAGGCTTCGTCTACAACATAAAGCGTAAAATAAATCTGACCTCAAAATAGAACAGGCGTAGGAGACACATAAAAAAAACTTTGTTGCAGAAAAAAGGAACAGCTCAAAGAAAGTTCTGACATTCCTCTAAAAAGCAAAAGTTTGCAGGTGATACCAATTAAAAAACCCTAAGACAAAATGAAAGAAAAATAAACAACTTTATAAGAATATTTTAGCTATTCTTCATTTTCCTCATTTTCCACTTTTACATTTAAAATAGAAAGAATGTGTTCTGGAGACAACCAGCTTTCTGGTATTGTTGTGGTGGCAGAGACTTCAGGTGACATGTAATGTAAAAATAATAATTAAAAAAAAAACCTGATGAAAAGTCTTTAGCAATCAGAATAATTGTAAGATCAGAAACACTGGAAGATTACTGTCATATTAATACTGTCATATTATTAACAGAGTTAATAATAACTCTGTTATTATTACTGATAATAATAACAGAGGTATGCAGCTATCTGAATGAGTGAATAATGGAAAAAAGGCCATGTAAGACTAAAGGGCGGTTTAACAAGACGAAGAAAAGTATCATTGATGACAAATGAGACATCAGAATGCAAAATTATCAAAAAGGCATGGAGTCACAAGACTCACAACCTGCTTTCCCTTAAAAAATAAAGCTTATACAGGCATTTATGAGGTACTAAAAATAAAAATCTGCAGACAGTAACTGTTGCATACTTGTTTTAGTGACTGTCATTTAATGTTTCTGAAGAACCTCAATGTTTTCTACAGAGTAATCAAGTCATCATAAAATGGTAAATGGGTTGTACTTGTATAACCATATATCAAGCACAGAAGACCCCAAAGTGCTGCACACTACATTCAGTCATTCACCCATTCATGCACACATTCACACACTGATGGTGGTTAAGCTATATCACAAAAAACTGGACAGTATCTTAATGGTAAACAAGCATTTCTGGTCAACCTTGTCATTTAACCAGCGTAAATAAGTTAATCTGACAATATACATAATATAGATGTTCTTCTGAACTGCTTTGAAATGAGTGTGAAGTTCATTTTGCAGCAGTAAAACAAAAAGCTCACTTGTGGGTCTGTTTGTTGTTGGTGTTCTAAACCAGCTGGTGGCCCTTCCACACTGCAAGATGTCATTTTTACTCCTGAAAGCGCACATATTTAAGGACCCAGACCCTAAATCAATCCTGAGCTTTCGAAGCATAAATAACTCCTGCAGAACTGTCTTCATCCTTCATGCTGCTCCTCGACCGCACAGCGTATCTGCACGTGACCGCATAATCAGCGAGTTCCCATCACTGTCACATGTGTAAGAACTCATTGCCTGCAACCAGACTCACCGCTCTTGGCTCCCATTCATTTGGAGAGGAGATGGAAAAAAACAGTTTTTTTTTCTTCTCTCCTTCACAATAACTGTTAACATTCCTCCACAAAAATTGTGAGGAGCTCTGTGAAACTCCACCGCAGTGGAATGAAAATGGCGCTCATCCACTCCGTGTTCTGCTGAGGTAAAGTTCAACACAAACAGCTCACTGTGGAGACGAGAAGGAGCATTAATCAGACGAGAGCGTTATTAAATTTTGCTGAGAACCATTATGCATAATGACATCTTCTTTCATCAGGTGTGATGTTTGAACATGCCCTCATTGGCTTAAACACCTCTGAGTTCCCTTTGGGCACATATGTATGGGTCTGACTGACAAGCTCAATTTCTAAAGAGCAAATTTTAATCTTTTTATTGTACCTAGAAAACATACTTTCACTGCAGTTGTTTGTTAGTGAAATTAATGACGCTATAGTTAAAAAAAAATTTCTTTAAATATATTATTGCTTTATCGCTACTAAATTTAAAGTGTTTTTGACTGGCAGAATAGTTTTTTTGCAAATAATAAAGTTACATCTATGTCAAGCACTCATCAACCTTAGTAATACATTAATCAAAAGTAAGTACAAAACCAGTTCTTACGCTTAGGGCAAAAAATTATTTTACAGCTTATGGTTGCTATAACTGTTTCTTCTTGATTTTAGGAATGTAAAAGTTGTTTCTTTCTTGGAACTATAATCAGCTATTTCAAGCTCTCTGCACAGATGTGGTAGAAACCACACTGGAAATGTTGATTTTAACATTATCATGATGATCGTAAGGATGATCAATTAGCATGATCAGAAATGTTAGAAACAAGTAATTGATGGATAGAATCATATGACAACAGTTTGAATGTGTTGAGCAGTACAAATGGGAACATTTCACATTCCGCGCTTGAACGAAACCAGTTTTTGCATGTCAGTCTCTGTCCCTCAGGTGAGATCAGATACACTTCTTGCACTGTGAGGAATTTGTTGAGCACAATTCAATTCTCTGGCGTATGATTCTTCAGAAAGATGACCGAGGGACCCTGCAAAATCCAAACCTTTAGAGGTTAATCACAAATGCTGTTCTCCATCGATCCATTATCCAAACAGGCTCGCCCTTGCAGGATCTCTGGTGGTCATTAGGCAACGGGTGGCATACACACTGGACAGATCGCCATTGCAGAGAAACATAGAGACAGGCAGGACCAACAACCTCACATGTATCATACCTAAGGACAATTTAGAGAGCTCAATTAACAAAACAGTAAGGCTTTACTCGCTGGAGTACCTGGAGAGAACCCACATTTGCACAGGTAGAATATGTAAACTCCATGAGGAAGGACCCTGAGCTGGGATTCAAACCCAGGACCTTCTTGCTACCAACTGTATCACTGTGATGTAACACTGTTGTTCTAGAAAACAATAAAATGTCACTGCGTTGTGTTTCATCTCCAATTATCTTCCCGAGAGAAACATTTTGGTTTATGGTTGGCTTTATGAATCCTGTTTCCTCTGACTAATTTCTTTCAGTTCCCTCACAAACATTGACTCCCATTTCTGCCCATTTTCCCTCAATCCTTTCGTTGGACATTTTCAGCTTTCAAACCATAAGACTTTGAGGTTTCTGTCCTATACATTGAATGTCTTTGTTCATATACTTGTTCTTTTTTTCCCTTTCACAACCTCACCTTTATTTAGAATTTCTCCAAACACCAGACGCAGCTAGATAGGTACAACAATCATATTTTGCCCCTCCACATACTGATTTATGTTTCTAGAGGATTTTTATAATCCTTCACATAGTTTTAAATGGCAGCTGTCTTGGTGAGGCCATGTTTCCTGATAATCAGCCATGGATCATCAGCTCTGTACCCACTCCCTTTTAACGGCAGAATCATTCACACAATACTTTTTTTTTTTTTTTTTTTGCAAATTACAAGTTGAACCTTTAAGGCTTTTTTTCGAAATTATTTGAACAAAAAAAAAGTCAAAACTATATACAAAGCTGTGTGCATTTAGATTTTGCAATATGTTTAAAAAGCCAATTTTTTTCCCAGGCATGTCGAGAGTTTGGGGTTAGTGGGATTCAAGTCAGAAGGAGGAAAATAGGGCAGAGCAGAGAAATAAATTAAAAAAAACATTGATAACATATCAAAATCATCACAACACATAAAGACAGCTGATAGACTCCTAAAACCTGGGTCGGAGAATGAACAAATATTTGTTGGGGAAAGCTCAGGTTCATGTACTAGAGGAGTAGATTTGAAAATAATAATCAGATGTGGCATACATTGAGAAAGACGCACCAATCCAGGCAAAATGTTTCCATGTGTGCTAACCCACGCTTTGTAGTTCTCTGAAGAGACAGCTCACTGGGATGTCATGTTTATGAACTTGAACATGGATAACAATTTGGTTCACATATTTTTTTTTCATGACTTTACATTAAATGGTCATTTGAACACTAACATATAAACCTAAATATCTTTTTTTACAAGGTAGGGTTATACTCTGAGGAAGTTCATATTTAAAGTGAGGTTTTACAGTATTGATTGTCATGTTACACATGTAGAAATATAAACTCTATAGTTCTTTCTTCAAGTTAGTACAGTTCAGATTTTTCTTTTGTGCATTTTCTTAATTTCTGCAGCCTCGAAACAAAGACTAGCTGAAAATCATATTTTAAAGTCTTGTTGATCTTATTTGAAGCATGTTTAAAAAAAATGTCATACAGATGTAAGAATAAACCTTGGACAAAACTATGTTTTATTTTGCAAGCAAAGTTTGGCATGGGATTTAGTCAGTTTCTCATTTTATCAATTTTATTTGCTGATTGGAAAGCTCAGATATCCATCAGTACATATTGCTTTATTCTTTTTTGGATTATTGCTGCGTAACCTCAGGAGTTTACTCGATTAATTTATTATCTGTTGCTGAAAGAGTTTTGTGCCTACTCCCTGTGGAGCACTACATAAATAACTGTCACTCAAAAACTATTTAAAAATTGTGATACAAAGAAGCAGCTCAGCAGGTCTTTTAATCATCTACATCAGTCATAATTCAATTGGACAGACTGCAATAAATCATACAGTTTATTGCTTCTGCATTACACTTGTCGAGGCTGTTTTCGTCATCTTTATGTTTGCAAAACCCAACTTGGATCTTTAATAGACAGCTGCAACATCTATCACAAAATGCAAAAAATATTTGAGGGAAAATACCACATCAGCATGCAACAGCTGGAGAGAACGTTTTGTTCTTCATATGCGGAACAGACGGAAACCACTTTTGAATAGGTTAGATAGGTTTTTAGTTCAGATATAACCAAAAGCATATATGCCTATATGGTGTTCAAATAAAACAAATATGGATTAATTGTTAAATTGTTCATAATGGTTATGAGACATGTGATTACTATTGTACAAGATTACAACATTTCTAAATCAAAGTTACTAGTTAGTCCTTTCGGAAAACACAATCAAACTCACTTTAGATATATCTTTCCAAATAAAAAAGAATAGGTTAGGGTTAGTTATTTTGCTCTAAATCATGTAGCAATCTATACCTAAAATCTATACTCCGCAAAGCAAGCTTCTATATCCACATGGAGACATCGTTCAAGGTAGCCAAATAGAGACTTTTTTGGTATTTCCTAATAAGTTGGATATTGTTCAGTGTTCTGTGTAACTGCAGCTGTTTCTCAGAAAGGTTTGGTAACAATAAAATGTTTAAAAGTCATTAGTGAGGAATTCAGGTTGACAGCATTGGCTCAAATGTTTGTCAAAGATCTGCAGTTTTAGCCAAAAAATGTTATGCACTGGTCAGCAGTAGTAGACATTTCTTTGGTTTTACAATCAAATGTTTCATATCATCAAGCAAGGTAAACTATCAGACAAAATTAAGCAGAGTAAATCATTCTGGGCCTGCGTGAAAAAGTAACTCCCCTGTAAGCCTAACTAGTAACTAACTAACTAACTAACTAATAACTTGTAGTGAGTCGTTTTACAACCCTGTAAATGACTTTTGAGCCATTTCCTTCACAGAATTGTTTTAATTCAATTGGAGGGTTTTTAACCAGAAATGCAATGTGTGTAATGTTTAAAATCGTGCTACAGCAACTTAGTCATGTTTAAGTCTAGGCTTAAAGAGGCCAAATCAATACTAAATATTTCTAGTTTGAGATGGACTTGATGTTGTGCTTTGGAAGACTTGGGAAACACCAAGAAATATTTCCTAAATGTTAAACGGGTCTTACATTGATTACTCCCATAAATGCCATTTTTGCCCAATTATTATTAAATAATGAACTTTGACCCTAACTAATGCCAGTGAGGCCTTAATTGTTATAAATGTTTTTCTGTGTTTTTGAGATTTCCTGGCTGAAGTTTCCTCTTAGAGTACTTTTGGTTGGCAAGGTGACCAACCATGTTTGCTCTAAGTTTTCTGTTTTGTGGATAATGGCTCTCACTGCTGTTCACTGGAGTCCCAAATCCTAAGACATGGCTATGTTACCTGTTCCCGACTGTTAAATGTCAATGACTTTCTTCTCTATTCTTTAGATTTGAGCATGAGCACACTTAGACACATTCTAGTCAAAGCATTTCGTGATTGTACTATTCTGAATGTAAATAAGGCTGGGTGTAGTGGCTTGTACATATTTTTTCTCTTAGTAAATGAAATCAACATTTGAAAAAATATTTTGAATTTACTCAGGTTATCATTTAAGAAAAAAAGAAAGAAAATTCATAGCACTCTGCATTCCTCTGCAGTACACTGTACACCAAGATCATTATTCCTTTCAACACCAGTGGAAGAAAAATATTGTCATAATCCGAAAGATTGAGGATTTTGGAAATAGCTAAAATAGTACGACTTTTAGCCTGCATGCATTGTTGCTGTATGGGAAAATTATGAATCAATATAAGGTGAGACAAGCGGAATACAAAATGTACAAGAGGCCGTTATGCACTTAGACCACTCATTCATCCATTATCTAGCACGCTTATCTTTGCAGGGTTGCGAGGTCAATGGCCAGCGGTGAATGGACAAGAGGTGTGGTACATACTGAAGGGGTCACCAATCCATCTCAGACACCCAAGCCATTCAGGTGTGAAAAGTTAGTAAATCTCAGTTCTGAAGGCAATTTTTCCATTTTTATTCTTTGCCTTAATGTTGTCATCTACAGTAGTATAAATTCCATTGGTATAATGGCTGCTGGCTTCAAAGTCTGCTGCAAGCATATAAGAGCTGACCCAGTGTAACTCATAGGTTTCAGATCTGTGGTGTAACTCAAAATGTACTCACTCTCCACAAGGTTTACTCATTGAAAATATCTTTTGAAAGTTATTGAACAATAATTTCAAGACTGTGCTTAAAAGTATCACCAGTACTGATATCTAATCCCCAACACAACGCAGTGAAATTGTGTTTTGCTTTAAATTGCAGTTATGATATTAACATATTTTGTCCCTAAATGGAAGTGGAATGATTGCAAACTCAGTTTGTTTTAATATTTCGCATATGTAAGGACTAATTCTACCTGTAAGACACATAATACACCAAATTTGGAGATTATTCCCATCATGTCATGGTGAAAATGCTCGTGTGACCAGGAAAGTCCTTCAGTGCCTTTCTATTAAATATTAGCTGTGCAGCACAAAGAATCTATTCATTTACAAAACCAGAGTTCAAACAACAACCTTTAAGCCAGAGTGGGGGCCATGAACCTGCCACTGCATGGTCAGGATATCTGCTTAAAGGTATTTCCCATGGTGTACTGTGGGAATGAGGCGTTTCTGGCTGGAGAGGGTTTAGCTTGAGGCTCCAGGGTAGGCTTATTTAGGCTGGACATAGTGAAACATTCCGGAAAATTTAACGGTATTAGTATTTCAAAAGCTGACAGCAGCTTATGTTATGCATCTGAAAGGGAAAAGTTGTTTGTAAGGCAAAAATAATCAGACTACACATTCCAAAGACAAACAGCAAGATTTGGAAATGTCTAGTTCTTAATATCTCAAGAAAACATAAATTAAGTTAAAAAAAAAAAGTTTGTCTTTGAGAAAATATTTTGTTGTTGTTGTTGTTTTGTTTTGGTAAAATAAAAGATCAATTCTCAAATGAATTAGAAAAAACATGAAAGCAATATTATTTGTGAATATAAAATGAAATTACACAAAATTAGTTCAGGATTAAAATACTTTCCTGCCTCAAGATTACAAGATAAACAGGTGATAGGTGGAAATCCCAGCCACAGTTTATTTTTGCAGCATATCTTTTGCAAGCTTTTCTACAAATACCTGCCTGCATTGTGTTACTATTGGCCTTTATCTCATATACAGATAATGGTGAGGCTAATATCTACTTAACTTAATAGTAAAATAATTGCATTCAATTAAATTTGGCTATTGAGTTTGAGAGCTAAAGTACTTTGCAGCGCTTTTGACATGAAGCAATTTACTACTCGCAATGTGACCACAAGCTCATCTGAAGTTTTATCAGTATGTATTATGCATTTTTCTTCTAAGTATTATTCTGTGGTTCCAACTAATGACTAACGGCTGCAAATAAAAAAAAATATATATATATATATATGTTCAAACACATGTAAATGTTTTGAAAAGTAGTCCAACTCATTTATTTGCACATCCCTTAGATCATGAGTGAAATATTCCTATTTATAATAACTGTAAAGTATTTTCTTTTATAGTTATCTACAGTATATTATTATTGATACTATTATTGTTGATATCATTAATCTTGTTTTTATATATTGTTTTTAATATCTGATGCTGCTGTTACACCTGAATATTCTATTTTTGGGACAAACTGTCTAGAATATAAAGACAGTTTATAAATTTGCAAATGAATATTCTCACAAGATGTGGCAAAATAATAGAACATCTATAGCTACAGTTGTTGTACACTTCTTTTTCACATTGAGTAAGGAAGGTCAATATAAACCCATGCGAATGTTTTCCTGTGTGCATATATGACAGCAAAAATAATGCTTTTTAATAGACTGTCAAAAAAAGAAATAAATTCTTTATTACAAGATGAGTTGCAGGAAAACAATAACAAATAAGATTCTAGCAAAGTGTTTTAACAAAAGAGTAAGATAATTCCTTTACCTTTAACTCACAATCTGTTCCAGCAATGAAAACTGTTCAATATGCTAGACAAATTAGTGGAATCTTCAAATCCCGATCACTGATCATTACTCAGTTAGCATTATCCCAGTATACGTGGTATTGTATTGGTAAGTATGAATACAGCAATCTGAAATGTACATACAAGATATGCATACACATTATACATGCTATATATAGTTTACAAAATAATAAAATAACTGCTTGTGGAAATTCTTGGGGATTAAACTGGATTCTTTTGTAAACATGGGGTTAATTCCAATGTCTTTAGTTTTAAAGAATACAACATTCACAAGTCCACTGTTATTTTTCTTTAAGGCTGATGCTCCTTCCAATTAACCAAAGAAAAGTTCTGTGGTAATGTTGGTGTTGTATTCCATGTCATGTCCAAAGTTATAAACAAACTAAACACTCATAAGGCTTAACATTATGATCATGTGTCTGTTAGTATTTTGGTCCACTTTTGCTGCTGAAAATACCCCGATTCATCGAAGGATGAACTCCACAAGAATGCTGAAGGTGCACTGTGATATCAACACATTTTAGCAGATCCTTTAAGTCTTGTGAGATCCAAGGATGGGGCCTCTGTGATTTGGACTTA
Source organism: Alfaro cultratus (assembly GCA_903066825.1). NCBI lineage: Eukaryota > Metazoa > Chordata > Actinopteri > Cyprinodontiformes > Poeciliidae > Alfaro > Alfaro cultratus. Next base: position 31,112 of record CAEFZX010029395.1, read on the forward strand.
TTTATCCAGCACATCTCGAACATCGGAATCAGAATGCTTTGTTTTGGTTTTGTACAGAAGCACAATAAAATTTATTTCAGCACAACCCATTCAAAGAAGACAATAAACAGACATAGACAAGGAAGACAGGTGTCTGACCTTATTGAATTGAGATTGTCTGGAATTTTAAGGCCAAGTCCACACCTCAAACTTATTGCCATCTCCAGTCCAGATACAAGAAGATCTATCTATAAGGAAACATTGTTTCCACTGGTCAGCAGGTATGCTATGACATATGTAATAAATCGCATTGTGTATTTGGACATTTTTGTGTCAGAAACACCATTAACTTCAACTATTTGAGTTAAAGTAGGCTGTGTCTGATAGGTCTGAACACACGGGCCAACGTTCACTCCATGACTGCATCAATAAGCCTTGGTTGACCATGGCCCTACAGTTGTCCTTTCTTGGACTACTTTAAGAAACACTGACCACTAAAGACCAGAAACACCTAAGCTGCAGTTTTAAAGATGCTTTGAAAATTGGAACCATGTTCAATATCGTTAAATCCTTACACTTGCCCATTTTTCCTGATTCAATCACGATGTTTGAGGACAAACACTTTCACTTGTTGCTGTATAAATCATTGACGTGTTTTTCAAAGAATAATCAGGGTGACCCGAAGGCATAATGCCAATGGACATTTCTATGTAACGTAGGAGTGTCTTACATAAAAATCAGAGGTGGTATTATTCATGAATGAATGAATGAATGTAGTGTGAAGTGTTTTGGGGTCCTCTGGACTTGATAAAACCCTATACAAATACAGGCCACTTACCATTTACCACATAAGACCATTTTCTATACCAGCTAACCACGCCAGAGTTTAAGAAATGTTAGATTAGTGTCTTATGGTTATATTCGAGTCACAATTGAGTACAGTTTATGCAGCTCTACCTGAGTCACAAATCTGAAATAATCTCAGACTTGTTACTTGACATAAGGCACATTTTGCGAAATCTTTGCAGCAAAGAATCAAAGTAGTTCTGAAGGGAAGTAAGAATACATTTCAAGTAAGGTGTACTTATAAATTGGGCTATCAGTGCCTTTCCTATCAATGATTAATAATCTGGAAAAGATTAAATTAAAACAGTATGTCCAGTATTTTTGTGATCCAACTTCTAGTCTTTGTTGCCCTATTTTATGGCAAGCCCTCACCCTGTTATTCCCTGGGTTTCCTTGATTTCTTTAGACATTTATTGCTTTGTGACCTGTTCTGTGGAACAAACCATCTCATGTACTTTTATAAGCTTATATGTTGGTCTAGACAAAACAAATTTTGAAAGTTACAGTCAACAGCAAATAAACCAAAACCAAAGAGTTGCTCTGGCTAAGCCTGACATAAGCAAGGTCACTTGCTATTGCGCTGGTAGTGAAAACAATCCCTTGGGTTCTTTCAAAAAGGTACCAAAAAGTAAGAATAGCCCCAAGAGGTCTGCATCAAATTTTCCAGATGACTTCTTGAAACCTGTTGGCTTGATGGAACTTGTTCCAAGAGTTTTGATGCAGAGGAATGTTGGCAGTATGCAACGTCGAAGTTCTTTTTCACAGTTTGTACCTGGGAGTCAAGGAGCCAAACGGAGGTCAAAGGGAAGTGGATGAAGGGGAGTGGAAAGATCCATTGACCTAGGAAGGAACAGCAGAAGATGGATGGTTGTTGTGGCATCATCCAAGGCAGGGGACTCTCTGGAGACTCCTGGATAGTCGAGTCTGATGTGGGCTTTACAGAGAAAATTTCGGTATTATTAAAGGAACATTCCCTTAAATTAGTCTTAACCAATAGTTATGGCAAAAACATAGAAAACGTGGATATGGGTTTATGTGAAACATAGCCACATACATTTATGCATAACCATAGGCCTTAAACCAGTAATCATGCCACATTGTTTAGGAGAAACACTCCTCAGCAGAGATAACAAGGCTGGTTTAGTTTACCCAACAACAACAAAGACGGGAGGAATTTTTTAATATTAATTTTAGGCCTCTGCCAAGAGTGTAAGAGCTCTGTGGATTTAGGCCAATCATATGCTCAAGATGAGAAACCAAGACGCCCAAACATAATAATCCTTTATTCTGGCAAAATGTCTGAATACTTATAAGCATACATGATAGAGTTTACCGATTTGAGAGGTACAGTTAAAGATAACACTGTGATCAATTCCAGATACAGCCAGTCATGTGCTACGCAGGACATTTACTCATTTAAATAGTGAAGTTTTAAGCTCTTCTGCAATAAAATAAATGAGGACATTAAAAGATACAATTTCATACCAATCCTAAGCTTTGTGTCACGTTTTGATAAAATTAAGATTAATATTTTGCTTGAGATGCTTTATTTGTTCCAAACACTTCCAGTTAAAATAACAAATAAACAGCTTCATGAATGGGACAAGCTAATTTTTATATTAATTTTGCAAAGGGAAAGACCAAGCTTATGGAATCAAACTCTGTAGATGATAAAGAAAAAAGGACGGCTGCTCAATTTAGGACTCCAGTTTGTTGGTGTAAGGCAGATATTCCATCTTTCTGAGCAAGATGGAAAGAAATAGCTACTTCAAGAGATTGTCCAATTCAGGCAAAATTAGGGGATTAACAAATTTTAAGAAATGATTTGAACAAGATAACCAGTTCATTAAATTACCATTGAAACTTTGATAAGACTTAACAAGAATGACTACTATGAAGAGGTAAAGATTTTGAGATGGCACTTTCATGATCTCAACTTCTCACCCATTAAATTAGATCCGACCTACAAAACTCAGGCCAAGATTTAACAGCATGCTGCACTTTTTTCAGCAAAAAAAATTTGAAAGATCTTGACTCAATAAAGTGTCAGTACCAATTAAGAAATTTTGATTTTTACAGATATCTTCAAAACCAGGATAATGTACAAAACTGTATCCTGATAGCAAATGTATAATGAATATTCCTGTGCTGATCATTTTATTTGGAGCCCAGGGAGTAAAACATTTTCATTTGTTTTGGTCATGCCCACTGATCAATCATTTTTGGACAAACATTCATTTAGATATGGAAGTAATCTATGACTTTGGACCTAAAAAAAAAATGCACTCAAATTTAAAGTTGGATTTTTCTGCATTGTTCAGTGTGTAATTAAAAGTGAATTTAATTTAAGGTGTTTTTCTGCTTACCACTAATGACAATAATTATCGTGGTTCATATACAGCTTAGGCATCTGGTGGAACCACTTTAATATTTACTCTTAATTACCTTTAGTAATGCAAACATATCACCTTTCAGAGTTTTGCGAGCTGGAGTCAGGCGTACCTCGACAGACAGAAGCGTTGACACCCAGGGTCTGCATCTGTCACAGCACAGATACATCGACGTATCTGAGTTCGGACACCTTCAGGCGCTGGTGCTGCAGCAGCATCGCGTCTCTTTCTCTTTGGTCCTCTGTAGTTAGACATACCATAAGGCACAGTGCGCCTAAGATAAAGTGCAAACAAACACCTGGATTCAGTGGCGAAGGACTGAAGTTCAAAATGATGTGCTATGTTTAGTATAGAACCTCAAACTCATTTTCATTTTGAGCCATATTGCGATCGTGAATGTCCCTAAAGGACTAGCTGTGGCAGGATGTATTGATAAAAATACAGATTAAAATTTTAAAATATCAATAAATCGATATCTCTGTACTCAATGAGTATGTCTTAAAATGAAATAACATTGAAAGTCTTTTCACATTTATGTAATTTGGAGTTATACAGATAAAAATTGTTAGATTTCATTGATAAAATAATATTTAGGCACACAACTATTATCTTGAATATGCTATTTATGTACCCCTCAAGAGTCTAGAGGGCCACATAAATAGCTATAGTGGGCTGGATTTGGATGAACTAAATATAAGAACATGGTGTGATACAACTGCATCCATTTTGCATAACTGATGACCAATATATTGTTTTGAGAAGTTTGATCCCTATTAATAACACTACCAATAGGAATAAGTCGGATAAAAAATTGCAGTTGTACCAGAGAAGCAGGTGAAACAAAATGACATATGACTTCTATCAATCCACTTCTCTACAGCAATTCAAATAGTCTTTAATGGTATTGTCTGTTCAAGCCAATTCCTCCATCTGGATAGCAATTATTGTGCTGTCAGGATGCCCTTTTTCTCTTTTGTCTCATCTGTTTTCAACCGTCTGAGAATTATTTTATTTTTTAAAAAAAAAGGCAAAAGTGATTGCGGCGTAAGGTCTCAAAGGTCAAAAATCGAAACACGATCCATACTGCTCAACAGACTTGAGTGAAGGAGGCAACACTTATCATGAAAAGTGAAAAGATTTATTGAAAAATATATCGCTTTCCCTCCTTTACTTGTTAGAATATGCCAAACTGCCCGTGTCTTACTGAATACCTGCAGTGTAACCGACATGTCTCCCATTGCTTCCACTTTGCAGGGCTCGCCTCCTCCTTTGTCTGCCAGTTTGCAACTTCTTGCCCTTAGGCTAAAAGACTCTTCAGTGTGAATTGGCAGCTGTGCGTCAGAGTTACGGTTTAATATAAAAACAAATGGTTCTGAAAATGCTAGCATGAGGTGGTGAGGAGGGAATTGCTTTGAGGCAGCGTACCCCCTTTTGTTTCACGTTTGGGAGATAAGGAGTCTCCACTTTCATGTACAACAGCATTAAATTTGGAAATTATTTTTAGCCAAGTCTTTGTAAGTATGACTAAAACGCAGCCTCACTAAAGCATTACTGAAGCTTTGTTTAATACATTGTCATGCCAATCCAACCACACATCTTGAACCTTATTCATCTTTTGTATTTTATTATAATTTAATAAACCAACAGAGTACTTCAGATTTATGAATTGAAAGTGGGATTCTTTTGAACAAATTAAGGTCTGAAAACAAGTATTGATTTGTCCTCAGCCTCCTTTACTCTGATAAAAGATAAACTGCAACCAACTGGATTTCAGAATGTCCCTTCCAACTTTGTGTCAATTTCAGTATACGAGCAACTCATAAGTATCTTAAAGGTCCATGGTAAGTATGAAGGAGCTGCAGACATCCACAGTTAGGCAGGAGAATCTGTGAACAGGACAACTAGTAATATTGTGTAAATGAAAAGGTGGCAATAAGGAAGCCGTAAAAAGTCCTGCTTGATGTTCCATGTGTCATACATCATGTTAGAAGAATGTATTGCATTCAGACAAGACTGAAATTCAAGTTTTTGACCTTTATGTGAAATTATGTGTGCAGAAAACAAACACACCATATGTACGCATGTCATTGAGAATATTTTTTTATATGTACTGCGAAATTAGCCATAGCTTAAAGGATAATGGATGGAGCTAACCGGGCAACAATGGAGAAATTAAAAACTGCTTGGGGAAAAACTTGACCGCCCAGCAAAATAGCAGCTCTGAGCATACAGTTAGAGCTCCAACAAAATAGTTTAAGTCAAGTGTATTCAGAATGGTATAGTCATTGTAACATGAAAAAAAAGTTGAAAAGGCTATAAAACTTTTCACAGGCACTGGATAATCATCTATCTATTTAAGAAAGATTGACTTTCTCATCCTGGTTTTGAATTGTTTATTCAGAGATTTCCATACAAAAAACAAAAACACATTCTCCCATATTTTTGTTGTTTTCCATTTCATTGCTTTATTCAGTATTTGAAGTATGTCTGTTTGTCTTGACATGCTTTGAAGTAATAAATTTAGTTATTTATCTGAGACAGCCTGTGGCAATCTTGGCACCAGAAGAAGAAAAAAAGAAAAAGAAAAAACACGGATCGTTGCTTGATTTTTTGCTTGGGATGTGGTATGAAGGTGTCAATGCTGGATGTGTTGAAATTTATATTTTAACACATTGATTGTAATCTGTGGTCTGACTGCCTGTATGCTTAGAGCAGTTTTCCTCAGTTTGACATGGAGAAGAAAAAAAAAAAGCTGCAGGAAGATACGCCTGAGATATTTAAGTTTCCCTATATACTGACATGCATGTGTTCCGCCCCTGTTTATGGCTTCTGTTTATCACTTTTAGTAATTGAAATATGACTGTTTTGTGGCAACAGAGTAAAATGTCAACAACCAGAAACAACCATCATACTGTCATTTTTCTGCCAATGTTTGTTGCTTTATCAAAAACAAAAAAGCTGAAATAATTTTCAGTCTAAATTTAGAATGATCAGATAGCAACGTTTCATGCCACCATCAAACCAAAGAACAACATTGGCAGCAACATTTTAAAATTAACAGTGAAAAAAGTTATGAGCTGACTTAAATGTGCATTGCATTGGTATCTCTTAGCCTCTATAAGGCTAGGTCTTCAGTGGCTACAGTGATAACACATGAACAGGCTTGCATCTAAAGCAGGGGTGCCCAAAGTCGGTCCTCAAGGGCCAGCATCCTGCATGTTTTAGTTCTCTCCCTCGTTTAACGCACCTGAATCAAATGATGGCTTGTTAGAAGGCCTAACAAG
>CAEFZX010029400.1:0-12179 GCA_903066825.1 Alfaro cultratus
CAGTCCATATTCTGCACAGATGTTTCTGTACACTATGCCTGCCACTTGGTTGTGTCTTTCCATGTACTCTTTCCCTGACAGTATCTTGCACCCTGTTGTTATGTGCTGGACTGTCTCAGGGGTCTCCTTGCACAACCTACACCTTGGATCTTGTCTGGTGTGGTAGATCTGGGCCTCAATTGCTCTGGTGTTTAGGGCCTGTTCCTGGGCGGCCAGGAGGAGGGCCTCTGTGCTGTCCTTGAGTCCAGCTTTTTCCAGCCATTGGTAAAAAGCTGGACTCAGCTTTTTACCAATGGCATTGAGTCATTTGGACTTACTGATATCAGCTACTTCAGTTATTTGCCGGTGGTACATCCCATGTAGGGGCTTGTCCTCCCATGATGGTANGCACCTCAGCTTCTGTTCCCCATTGTTTGAGACATTCGCTGAGCACATTGTCTGTTGAGGCTTTGTCCCTGATGTATCTATGGATCTTGGATGCTTCGTCTTGGACAGTGGTTCTCACACTCATTAGTCCTCTGCCTCCTTCTTTGCGGCTCGTGTACAGTCTCAGGGTGCTGGATTTGGGGTGGAACCCTCCATGCATTGTTAGTAGTGTATAATATAACATATATATATATATATGTTAAAATATATATGACAGTTTATGAGACAGATAATCTGTAAAAAGATCGATCTCCTCCACCTCCTCCCAAAGCTGTTAGAAATGCACCAAAAAGAGCCAATCAGAGCCAGGAGGAGTGTCTTAGTGCTTTCAATCAAATTCATGTACGCGCTGCTAAATGTGCTAATGGTGGAGAAATTACATACTGTTACGGAAAAGTATTTATCCACTGTCATCAGTGGCTATGCTAACTAGAATTAACATTCACAACAGGCTATGCTAGCTGCATTGTAGCGCCAGATGGAAGGTGATTGACAGCGCTATGACCCGCCCCTGGTTCTGATTGGTTGTTTCCAGTTAGCTATGGGAGAAGGCAGAAGTGCTTTTTCTTATTCTATCATGACATGATGACAGTTTCAACAAACATGTAAAAAAAATAGGTTTTATAAAAGTTACAAATTGCAGCTTTAATTGTATATTTTAAATCATTGTAAGCATGTGGTGTGACTTTGATTCCTCACCTGTCTGCAGGAGGTTCAGGTGCGTTTAGGTGAGGTGGAGCAGCTGTACACGGAGGTCGCAGAGGTCGCCGTACTCAGACAGCAGTGGCTCCACGACGCGCTCGCCGTGTACCGCATGTTCAGCGAGGTGAACGCCTGCGAGCTCTGGATCGACGAGAAGGAGCAGTGGCTGGAGAAGATGGAGATCCCGGAGAAGCTGGAGGACGTGGAAGTGGTGGCGCACAGGTGAGGGGGAACTCCGAGGATCCGACAGAGAAACACTGAATGCTTTCTGTTTCCAATTCCACACGTCTCTATGATTTAGGTTTGAAAGCCTGGACCAGGAGATGAACAGCCTGATGGGACGGATCCTGGACGTCAATCAGATCGTTCAGCAGCTGCTGGACGGAGGTCATCCGTCTTCAGCGGAGGTCAGAGGTTGTCAGGATCACCTCAACTCCAGGTACAAAAACAATGCAGACGATGCAACAAGGATCGTTAATCTAGGTACTGATGCAACTTCGATTCTCACTCTTGGCACCGGAATTATTAATTTGCGCTGCTATAAATGGTAAAACAAGAAAGTGAAACTTAAAACGGCCGTTTTTGACCTGAACCTTGAATTCACACTGTAAAAACACAAAAAGTGCTTTTTGTCTAGCTCCTACTGCAAATATCTCTGTACATTTGAAATAAGACAAAACTACAAAAGCATGTTAGGGCCCAAAAAAGTGAAATACATTTCCTCTAAAAAAAATCTCAGAAATTTTCAAGACAAAGAAATTTCTCAGTTGCAGGGGAAAAAAATCTGATCTTTTTTCAATTAACTGCAAATATTTTCTAGAAAATAGCTCAGAAATGTTTCAAAAGTTGAATTATTTTACTTTTGAAACTCAGAAATATGTAAATTTTTCCCTGGCTGGAGTTTTTTTTTTTGTTTGTTTGTTTTTTACAAATTTGCGACTTTTCACACCCAGAAATTGTCGTGTTCTTTTCTGGAAAATTTCTGACTTCAATTTTATAATTTCAGATTTTTTTTTTGGAAAATTTGTGGGTTTTCAAACTCAGAAATGTACTTTTTTTTCCAACATTAATCTAAAAAATCTCGATGTTATTTCTAGCAAGTCTGCAACATTTCAAACTCGGGAATTTGCTCATTTCTTTCGAAAATCTCTCAGATTAATCTATCAATTTCTGAATTTTTTTTGCGAAAATTTAGTCCTTTTTTTCTATCTAAAATAGCCATAACATGGCGTCGTGAACACAACAATCTTTCCCAGCGTCGCATCAGAAGCAGAAATTAACCCCCAGTGTGTCAAGAGAAGCAGCTTTATTATCCATCGCTGTTGGTAGTGAAATTGTTGCCTGTGCGTCAGATTTATGGGTCGTACCAGAAACGAACGCGAATGCAAAGGTTCCGACTCAGGACTTCTGTATGTAAAAGGATTTTAATGGTTTAAATGTGTTAAAATCTATGTAATTAACTCAGTAGTATGTGGCTTATAAACTACCATCCAGAGAGTGTGTGTGTGTGTGTGTGAGTGCGTGCGTGTGTGTGCGTGTGTGTGTGTGTTGACTTGTTCATTGACTGCTTTAATGTCTGGCAGCAGCAGCAGAGTCTTGTGACCTTGGCTCCTCTCGTTGTCTCAGGGTGACCATCTGTGCTGCTTTCCTCCCTCAGGATGAGCTCAGCTCTCATCACATGTCCACAAATATCAACAAACACAAAAGATCAGATTTTATTATCACCTCGTCAGGCGTTCATAGCTTTAAATACAACATCTCTCACTTTTTAATCAATAAAATATATAATATTTGGGTTAGCTTCTCTACTTAAATCTTTATTAGTCTTCAAGCAGCAACTGAAGTCAAAACACAAAATATTACCAAGTTATTTTGGTCTGAAAATATCTTGGTACCCTTGAAATAAAATAAAAACTAACTAATAAGCAGAGGTGAGCAGAGTACATAAAAAATGTACTCCAGTAAGAGTAGCATTACTTCAACATCTTTTAGTGAAATAAAAATATGTTTCCTGAGCAAGAAATTACTCAAGAATAAAAAAAAATATTTGGCAAAAAGTCCACTGATCAAATTATCAATAATTTAATATTTAAAAATTACATAATCAGACGAACCAAAATGTAAAGTTAAGTTGAAAATTTAGTAATTTAAGGACCGAAATGACAATAATTCATATAACTAACAAAATAATAACAAAAATCAGGCAAAAGAAATTGTTTCCAAATCAGTTTCTTTGAATAAAAAAACAGATAAAACTTTAACAGAAACTGCAGGTGTGTCAGGTGAATCTTTGGTTAAAACATGTTTGTTTTTTATTCAGTGGGTAGAAAATTCAGAAATTTACTCAAGTAAGAGAAGAGATACTTCAAAAATAAAATTACTCAAAATACAGCGTAGTAAAATGTAATTTTTTCAAAAAAGTTACTCAAGTAAATGTAATTAATTACTACCAAATTTGCTTACAAGTAATAGGAGTTTGTTTTAAGTCATTAATATCTCAGTATTGATGAAAAAGTTCTAGTTTCACTGGCAGATTATTTCACTTACAACATGGCAAAAATGTCATGTTAGAAGTCAGATAATCTGCCAGTGGGATTAGAATTGAGTTGCTAGGTAACGGGCCGGTTTGGCTGGGGTTGCTAGGTAACGGGCCGGTTTGGCTGGGGTTGCTAGGTAACGGGCCGGTTTGGCTGGGGTTGCTAGGTAACGGGCCGGTTTGGCTGGGGTTGCTAGGTAACGGCGCAGTGGAATGTTGATCGTGAAATGAGTGAAATAATCTACTAGAACCTTCTCATCAATGTTCAAGAATTATTGATTTAAAACAAGCTGCTATTTGCTGTAATGTTAGTTGTGAGTTAATTTTGTCTTATTTCAAGATATTTGCATTAAAAACTAGATAAAAATACTTGGTGAAATGTTGTGTTTTTGCAGTGTTTTGTGTCAGAGACGTTGATTTTCTGTCGGCTGAAGGGCTCCATATGCTCCAACCTGCTGGTCTGGATCAGATTCAGGAGAAAATATTTTAGGACAGTCAGTGAAGCAGACAGGAAGTGACCTGAAATCACAGCAGTCTGATCCAAAAGGTTCAGCGTTTTTCTGTTTTTATATTAGTCTAACTGGCACAATAAGTAAATTATATGCAGTTGTGTAGGTGAGACACAAAATGTCCTCCAATTCTTTACATTTGGTGTCATTTCTTTAATGTTTAAAAGTGAAGCTGAATATAAATCCTCATATTTTTAAGACTTAAAGCTGTAATTTTATAAAAAATAATTTTTTTGTATGTATTTGTAAAAACTGTCTCTATGCTATGTCAGTTTGTTATGAGACAGATAATATCTGAAAATGTTCTGCACTTCTTTCCTGAGCTGCCATCTGAAGAAATGCACCAAAACAATCAGAAACAGCAGGGCTTAACGTTGTCAATCATCCTGGTGAACACGCTGTAAAATCTACTAATGGCGGAGAAACAATTTACTGTTACATTAAAACTGTAAAAAACCATCGCCATCACTGGCTATGCTAACTAGCATTGACATTTTTGACAATCTATGCTAGCTGCAGCATAGCAGAGAGCAATGTTTAAGTAAAATTGACAATTTAAGTGAATTTCTGCATCTGTTTTTGTTTGTTTTGTGTGGCAGGTGGAACACCATTGTTGAGCTGGTGGAGCAGAAGAAAGATCAGCTCGACTCGATGCTTCGCCTGCAGAATTACCTCCTGGAGTGCGCCGAGATCAAGTCCCAGATCCAGGACAAGAGGAAAGCCATCGACGCCACGCAGTACATGGGCAGCGACCTGGGAGGCGTCCTCGCTCTGCAGCGACGCCTCTCCACCATGGAGGGGGCGCTGTCTGTCCTGGAGCCCAAACTGCTGCATCTACAGGTACAGGAAGCCCACAGAGGAATCCTAACGATTCAAATAAAACCGTTTCTGATCCTAGCTTTTCCCTTCGCGCTGATGCAGGAGGAAGCAGAGTTTCTGGCCGCCGCTCATCCCAGCCGAACCATGGAGATCCTGGTGCCGTTCGATGGCATCAGCGTCGAGTGGGAGGAGCTTAAAAGGACGCTACAGGGATGCGAAGACTCGCTGATGGTGGCCAGCAGGCTGCAGAGCTTCATACAGGTACACAGACATAAAATAACCAACAACTTAAACAGAGCGTTAGAATTTATCAAGGAAATTAATTAGATTAGGGGAAGATGAGCGTGCCAAATATTTTTAAAGTTAGCAAAAATGAAAAATTAGGTCCTCTACTAGTACAACGGAGCCCACCACTGCTATTGATTTTAGAAGAAGAGGCATTTTTACACTGTATTCAAGAGGTTTTACTATTTTTAAAAGACAAAATGAGTTGACAATTTAAACTACTGTGAGCGTCTTATATTGGTAATCAGTCTGGTTCGGCCTGCTAGCATTGTTTGACAAGCTGTCTGCTTTATTCAACTGAAAGTTTACAAAACAGCCAAATAAATTATTGCTTTAGAATTTATCTGGAAAAATTGGTTAAAGGAAACCAAGTGCGCTAAATGTTTTCAAAGTTAGCAGAAATTGCTGCTAATAGCGGATTAGCACAAGTGTGCCAACCACTGCATCTTAAATTCCTGCCTAACTCTTTACAAATTCATCTAACATCAGCAGCTTTGAAATGAGACCCATGTCATGTCCCATCAGGACCTGGACTCCTTCCTCACCTGGCTGGTCCAGACCCAAACGGCCGCTGCCTCAGACCAGCTGCCCAACGATCTGGAGGAGGCGGAGAAACTTATCAACAAGCACGCTGCTCTCAAAGAGGAGATCGGACGGTAGGCGGCTGCTCTAACAAGTCTCCTTTCTGCCGTGTTTCACCTAACGCGCCGTCCGGTCCGGATCCAGGTACGAGGAAGACTACGAGCGTCTGCAGGCCATGAACGAGCTGCTGGAGTCGGAGGACGCCCCCCTGCCGCAGGCCGCCCTGCAGCAGTGGCTGCAGAAGCTCGACGTCGGCTGGAACAAACTCCTGGAGATGTGGGAGAGCCGGAGGGAGGTTCTGGTCCAAGCTCACATCTTTCACCTGTTCCTGCGAGACGTCAAACAAGCGGAGTCTTTCCTGAACAACCAGGTGAGTTTTTCAAAACTCAAAGCATTATGATTAGAGCAATTATATGGCCGTACAGCTTTGAAAAGCATTAGTACAGTCTCCTGCACAACCAGCAAGAATGATTGGCTGAAGTAGGAAGATTTATCCAAAATATCGATAATATCAATACCAAGTTGGGATTAGTATCGGATCGTTACTTTAGGTACAGATTCCCTCCTGAAATTTTTTGTTACTGTTGTATTATAGTTTCTTAACTCTACCATAAAAGAAATCACTTTCAAATGATAACGTTTTGCGTATTAATGCACACAAATTTTTTATTTTTTTTGTATTTCTGTTAAAGTTAATATTATTAAAGCGTTTTGTAGACACCTGTACACTTTATCTAAATTCTGTCAAAGGGTTTAGCAAAATAATTCAAAGCGTAACGACCAAGAGTTTGACGATATATCAAACTTTAAAAAATACTTGGCGATATTGGCGATACTGGCTCTGTATTTATTTAACATTGGATCAATATTAAAATATGCACCATCACTTAACTCTGTCATATAAATCTGGATGTTAAGTAAACAGTTGGTAGCAGCCAATGTGCAGGTTGCTAGGCAACGGGGCTGAGTTCTGCTGGGGTTGCTATGCAACAGGCAGTACCTACTGATTTGGAGGTTTTGTAATAGCTCAATTTCCAGACACTAAAAAACGACTGCAAGGCTCTTTTTAAGCACTTGAAAGCAGTAGAAACCCGAAATGAAAGCATTAAAAACCTACAAAGTGTGAAACTTTCCTAATTTCTGCTCAATTCTTTATTGTTGTGTCTTTGACTTAGAGTCACTTGTCCTGTTCACCCTCCAGGAATCGGCTCTGGCCCACGTGGAGCTCCCCACCACGGTGGAGACGGTCGAAGGCGCCATCAAGAAACATAAGGACTTCACTACCACCATGGAGCTGAACCTGCACAGGATCAAAGCTGTGATCGAGGCGGGAGAAAGCCTGATCAGCCAGAACAACATCTACTCCGAGCGAATCCGGGAGCGCATCGACACTCTCGCCAAGAGGTGACAAACGCTGACAGGATGCAAGTCAGGATGCAAGTCATCCATCAACAAGCTCATCTACAGCTGATTTAGCTTCTCCAGATTTACTCAAGTTAGAGTAGAGACACTTCAGAGTAAAATCACTCAAAGTGCAGCGCAGTAAAATACTCCTAAAAGTACATTTTTTCTAAAATAAATAAAAAAAGTTACTCAAGTGGATGTAATAATGTAAGAGAGTAAATGTACTCGTTATTAAAAAGCTCAGGTCAGCTGTTTTAAATAATAGACAGAAAATTGTGGTTCTCGTATTATTAGACATATATAATGTAATTAAACAGGAGCCTCTTAAGTTGCTGAATAAAAAAATTAAACGTCAAAATAATTAAAATCTGTGAAACACTTAATGTTGTTGCTGTTGAAGGAATGTTGAAACTTCAGTCGATAAAGTGCATTAACTCAGAAAAGCTCTCACAAATCAACCTTCCTTATTGGCGCCATGTTTTTTTTCTATTATGTTACATTTCTTCTGCTTTACTGCCATCATATCTCTTTACCTTCGCAGCACATCAGACATATTTAAATGAGAAATCATTTAAATATGATAACTTAAGGAGGTTGTCGAGTGTTTATATTTCAAAAAGGAACAGGATAAAGCTCATTTTAAATCCAACACCGGACCGTTGCTCTTTCCCGTTCTGTTCTGTCCCCGCCGCCATCTTTAATCCTGATTCAGTGACTCCGCTTAAGGATGGCCAGCGGCGCCCTCTGCTGGATGGCGGCCAAACTACAACACTAAAATAAGGTCTCAGTGGACGTTATTAGTTAATTGAGAGGAACTCATTTTAATCTACTAAACCATTAATCCATGATTATTTGTTTGCATCCCTAGCTAACAGAATCAAAGTAAAACAAATACTTGAGAGAAGCTACAGAACAGCTATGAGCAGCTATAGATTTTAGGTGTTTTTGTTTTTGATTTTTAGCTAAACCTCTCTGCACCATCCTGGGTGCGTCAGTCTCAAAGATCTAAGCAGCTGGTAAAACACAACAACAGTTTTGAGAACAAAGACAGAGACTCTCAGGGAGACAAAGAGACAAACAATAGGACCCGTTTGGTCCAAAAGCACAACCCTGACCGTGAAATCTGGGCGACAGCTGAGGTTCTGAACCACATGCTTTTCGTATTAGATTACCATGAATGTATGCGAGCTTGCTCTAAATCTGCACCTAAACCAGCTCACTGGACCAGTAAGCATCTGTGCACTGATGCAGTTTGTTCACATTTAAATGAGGTATTATGCATTAGTGCCATATCCACCAATTTTCAATGTGTATTAATGGTAACTACAGCCAGAGTACACTGCAAAAATACAACATCTTACACACTAACTTACAAGTAACTTTTCAGCAAGATGTAGGAGCATGTTTTAAGTCAATAATTTCTTAGAATCTATGAAAAAAAAGATTATTTCACCAATAAGACATTTTCCCATGTTATTAGTGAAATAATCTGCCATCACAACTGGTCATATTTTTGTCGACATTAACAAATTAGTGACTTAAGACAGGGTCCTTCTTGCTCAAAAGTTACTTGTAAGATAGTTTTGTCTCATTTCAAGTGTACTAAGATATTAACACTAGAAACTAGACCAAAAACTTTGGTAAAAGAGAGAAATTTTTGCAATTATTTTTGCAGAAAATGTCTTTTTTGCATGTTTCACACTTCAGTGTTTCAGAACATCAAACCAATTTAAATATTAGTCAAAGACAACACAAGTAAACAACGATGCATCGATATGAAAATTTGGGCAGATATCACTATTAATATTGCTGTTATAGCCAATAATCGATATACCAATATGTATATTTCTCTACTGTTTTGACACCTTTGGAAAGAATAAAAAATGACCAGAAACAGACAGCAAAATAAATATTTGTTGTTGATATTGGCAGTTTTATGTATTGGACCGATACTGATATGTTAAATAATTACTAATATCAGCTGATATTGATGTTAGTGTCGATATATCGTGCATCTCTGACGAATAAACACAAAATTCAGCTTTTAGGTAGTGTTTATTAAATAAAAAATGCTAATAATTTCTTCCACTTAGTTGACAAATGCTCAGACAACTCAAAAGCAACAGAATTAATTTATGTTTATCCAGAAGGTTTATAAGTTCTGGGTTTAAATCTTCCTTCTGTTTGTGTTTCAGGGGAAACCAGAACAGGCAACTGGCCCAGCAATGGCTGGAAAAACTGAACGACCAGTGGGAACTTCAGAGATTTCTCCAAGACTGTCATGAGGTAGGAAGCTGATGGAGCTTCAGTAACTGCGTCATTGTCAAGTCTCACTCTGTCCGGTTAAAGCTGAAGTACTTACTTTTATAAAATATATATTTTTTACATGTTTGTTCAATAATTTCCATTATTTATAGTTTTTCTCTTTCTACCTAAAAACTGGTTGAGTCTGGTGCTTTGGTCTCAGCTAATCCTCATTTTTGAAGGATAATTTTGTTTACAGAGACTTTCATTTGTCATTTTATTTGTTATTTTGTTTATTTATTTTGGATATCTAAGATGTCTTCCAGTTCCAGTATTTAAATGTCCATTCTAATTTAAAGTTTATTAATCTTTAAGAATTTGTTCTTGCATTGTTGTTATTGTTGACATTATATTACTTGAGAATCGTCTCAAAACAACATTTATCACAATCACAGTTTAAATTTGTTATTGTGACAGATCTTTCTGTCTCATACTATGTTGTCACAACACAGTGATAATTTCAACAAATATGTAAAAAAAAAAAAAGAAAAAGAAAGTGCCATACTGCAGCTTTAATGTCTGGTTGGGTTCTGGCCCGGTTGGTTGCGTCTCCGTTGACCCGTCTTCCTCTGAGTTGTGGTCGACGCTCTGATGATGTCATTTTGAAGCGCCTGTCTGTGGTTTCAGCTTCTCTGAAATCTCTCGGTGTATTTGTACTTTGCTCTGTCCAGTTGACGCTGTTTGTCTGCACAAAGCGCCTTTGCTCATCCGGTGACATAAATTCACGGGTCAAACTGATAACATGGCTCGACCCGGCTTGTACCACCGCTGAGATGGTTCCGAAAAATGGGGAAGAACCATTCAGGATCTTCAAATGTTCACTTGAATTATTTGATTACCTGCAGATTGTGTAGTTTGTTGATGTTCAAAGATGTTTACATATCCAACTGTTGTGGGGGAATTTACATAATTTAAAACTACTGAAAACATTAGATAAAGACTAAAAATATTAACATTACTAAATAAATATAGGTAAATTATAGTTGTTTATTTAGAATACTAAATATGTTTGGAGCTAAACATTTAGCTTGTAAACTATATCTAAATGTTAAGCTAATAAGCCAAGAATTTAACTAAAATATTTGAACATAATATTTAGCTATGTAGGTAAATGTTTAACAAGCTAAATATTTAGCTTGTAAAATAATAATTAGCTTGAAAACTAAAAATTTAATTTGGAGCCAAATATTTAGGTTGTTAGTTGAATATTTATTTAACAAGTAATATATTTAGCTTGCTTAATTCAGTGAAGTTAATTATTTAGTTAGCAAGCTAATATTATTTTACCTGCTAAATAATTCACTCTAAAAAGTTATTTAGCAAGCTAAATATTAAATTTGGAGCTAAATATTTAGCTTATTAGCTAACTCTTTTTTTCTGATTTCAACCGCCTTTTAAATTAAAATCATCATTTGAAAACTGCTTTCTGTATTTCATTGGGTTATATTTGTTTATTAAAATTAGTTTCATGATTTTAAACATTTTAAACCTGAGAAAAAGGCATAATTCAAGGGTTGTAAATTTAATAAAAATTGGGATCGTTATGTGTTTATTATTAGAATTGAACCTTGAAAACAGACAGGATGATCAAATCTGCGCCGTCCTCCGATCAGACCTTTGTGACCCCTGCAGTCACATCACTTATGCGTCTTTTAAATTCCTCCGTGCGCTCGCTCCTGTCGGCCTGCGGAGGTGTGAGCCCGTCGTGTTTACTGCTGCCTGTTCGCCGACACGTCTGCGCGGCGCCAACACGGAGTGTGATAACTCCAAGAAGAGGCGACGACGTGTGAAAACCAACCCCGATTCATAAAAACAGCCAATCTGCTAATCCGTCCTCTCCGTCTCTCTCTGCTTTGTTTCTTGCTGCTTCATCACTGCTGCAGCATCAAGCTGGAAACTGAGAGTTCAGCTGCAGACGGAGGGGAAGATCAAACATTGATAGAGCTGCAGTTAACGATTACTCTGACGATTAATTGAATAATTGGATTAAAAAATGGCACCTCTTTTGCCTTTTTTTAAAATACAGTATTAGACAAACAAAATTAAATTCCTTTTATAACACTAGGAAGTGCTAACTAGAAACAGCCAATCAGAGCCAGGGGGCGGGTCTTAGCGCTGTTAATCACTCCTCCATTCAGCACAGACATGAATGCTCTGGTTAGTTAGCATAGCCCCTGATAAACTGTCTCTTGTAGCTGTAAGTAATTTTTTGTTGTTAGCACATTTAGCAGTGTACATGAGATTGATTGACAGCGCTAAGACACGCCTCTTGGCTCTGATTGGTTGTTTTTGGTCTTCAAACGCCAATTGTAGCTCATGGAGGAGGCAGAGGAGATTGAACTTTTCACAGATTATCTGCATTTTAATTACACATCTTCTAAAATCTTTGTCTATTTTCAGCTAATGTCGAAAAATTACAATTTCACAATCGTGGTATTTCCATTAAATAAAAATATTTAACAAAAATCACACGTGATTAAGCTTGTTCACACAATAAGTCATGAAACTAGAAAAACTAAAATTTCTGAAGAAATTTTACAGGGCCTGCCAAAGCGCGCCAGTCGGTCTGCACCCGCCGTCCCTACCCTACGCTTAAAAGTCGTGTTGATGCT
>CAEFZX010029402.1:0-16341 GCA_903066825.1 Alfaro cultratus
CATCTAAACGTTATGACAGAATCACAATCTGGAAGGAAGATCAACAATATGAGACCTGATCGAATATTGGGACATGATCAATAATGATCAGTAATGATCAATAATGATGGCTTTATTCTTTTCCTTGACCTTTATAAAGCCTTTGATCAATTCTTACTCTCAGTTCTTGAACATTTAGGTTTTGGAGTAAATTGGATTAACTTAATTAGAGGTTTATATCTAAACATTAATAATTGTGTAAATCTGCCTAAAGGCTCCACAGGCAGATTTAACATTCATGTTGGAGTTCCTCAGGGTTTAGGGTAACCCTAGTTCCTCAGGGTTTAGGGTAACCCTAGTTCCTCAGGGTTTAGGGTAACCCTAGTTCCTCAGGGTTTAGGGTAACCCTAGTTCCTCAGGGTTTAGGGTAACCCTAGTTCCTCAGGGTTTAGGGTAACCCTAGTTCCTCAGGGTTTAGGGTAACCCTAGTTCCTCAGGGTTTCGCTTTCCCACATGTCTCTTTAATTTAGTTGCAGAAATGTTAGCAATCTATCTTAAAAACTATGCAGACATTGAGAAATTAGACGTTTTCGGTACAAAATTAATCATTAGCCAGTTAATATGACATCACCATTTTCTTAAAACCATCAGGTTCCAACTGTAATTGATAAAATTAAACTTTTAGAATAGAATAGAATTCAACTTTATTGTCATTGCACTGTCACAAGTACAAAGCAACGAAATGTAGTTTTTTCAGAGGCTTCAGGACTAATGCTAAATTTAAAACATGTGAGCTTATTCATGACACTAAAAGAAATATCTGGCATTCCAGTTAAATCTGAAATTAAATACTTGGGAACTGTTATAGCCAAAAACCAAGAATCAACCTTAACTATTGAAAACAAGATTAAAGAATGTAAATCCAAACTTAACTCATGGCTCCAATGAGACCTTTCTGTTTTAGGACGAATTTACTTATCAAAAATGGAAAGTTTGTCGAGATTAATATATTCAACCTGTAGCTCTGCTGTCCCAAATAGTTTAACTAAGACTATTAACCAAATGAACATGAATTTCATTTGGAGCAACAGGAGTGTTATTGAGAAACAAAACATAGAGCTCTGTTATAACCTAATATTTTGTTTGGCAAAGTAATGTATTCATGAACATAGAGTGCTGAACTCATTCTCAGTTTTTAACATTTTTTATCTGAATTCCAGTTATATTTGAAATTTCTGAAATGTATTGAATCATATGAATACCTGACTGAAATATTGATGGAATTGCCCACCGATGTATGTTAATCCCCTTGTTGCTATTTTAGTTATTATTTTATTATTTATTTTTTCAATATTACCTTGTATTTCCATTTCTAAATCTGCCTCTACTATGCCCTCTACAGAGTTGAACTGTTGTAACTTGCTTACTTGTTTGTACTTACTTTTTTTTTAAATAAAGTTTTTTTTTTTTATGTAGCCTGCTTACGTCCCTTATATACGTCATCGAGGCGACACGCGGGCTAGCGTTAGCAGTCAGTAGCGCGTTGTGGCGAGTCGTCTTTTAACCTGATTCACCGAATTTCCACCGAAGCAGAAACCCGTATAAAGATGGCTGCTGCCGGGGTACAGAGCAGGAAGAGGCTCCTAAAGGAGGAGGACATGACCAAGGTGGAGTTTGAGACCAGCGAGGAGGTGGATGTTACCCCCACCTTCGACACGATGGGTCTCCGGGAGGACCTGCTCCGCGGGATATACGCCTACGGTACGATCGGGGCTGGCCTGCGGCCTGCGGTGGCGTTAGCTCGGGATGCTAATGCTAAGGTTCTTCCTCTGGTGAAATTGGTCAACCTACAGGAAATCGAACCTATAGGGACCGGGTTAAAGACGGCTGAACCGCAGATATAATGGTGGAAGGAAAAGTTATTAGTTTGTGTGGACCCTCTGGGGAGGAGGGTAAGGATGGGTCGGGGAAACCCGCTCTGCTAACATCACGGTTCGGACAAAACGCTGTTTGGTCCTGGGGGTCGGAGAACAGGAGCTGCTTCTGCCGATAATCAGGGACCGACTCCCGGTAGAATGTTGGGACCAGCGTCGCTGCTGTAAAATTGCCAGAAATTTGAACGGAGTCCGGCGAGAACACCGCAGCACTAACAGACGGAGGCAGGCCGAGGCTCCCGGTACAGCTAGCATACAGCTAGCATCAGGAGCTAACGCTGCGTTCAGCTGTTTCTGCTTGAAAGGAGGAAAACTGGCGGAGTTGGTTTGTTTTGATGCTAACTAGCGTTAGCAGCGACAAAAATATTTATTGTCCAGATGTTAAAAGATGTTAGACCAGAGACTGGACCAACTGGTTCCACTCCAGAACCAGTCTTGGTTCTGGTTCTAGTTCTGGTCTTGGTTCTGGTTCCGATTCTGGTTCCAGTCTTGGTTCTGGTTCCAGTTCTGGTTCTGGTTCCGGTTCTAGTTCTAGTCTTGGTTCTGGTTCCAGTTCTGGTTCTGGTTCTAGTTCTAGTATCGGTTCTGGTTCTAGTTCTAGTCTTGGTTCTGGTTCCAGTTCTGGTTCTGGTTCTAGTTCTAGTCTTGGTTCTGGTTCCAGTTCTGGTTCTGGTTCTGGTTCTAGTTCTAGCCTTGGTTCTGGTTCCGGTTCTGGTTCTAGTTCTAGTATCGGTTCTGGTTCCAGTTCTGTTTCTGGTTCCAGTTCTGTTTCTGGTTCCAGTTATGGTTCTAGTTCTAATCTTGGTTCTAGTTCTAGTCTTGGTTCTGGTTCTAGTTCTAGTCTTGGTTCTGGTTCCGGTTCTGGTTCTAGTTCTAGTATCGGTTCTGGTTCCAGTTCTGTTTCTGGTTCCAGTTATGGTTCTAGTTCTAATCTTGGTTCTAGTTCTAGTCTTGGTTCTGGTTCCAGTTCTGGTTTTAGTTCTAGTCTTGGTTCTGGTTCCGGTTCTGGTTCTAGTTCTAGTTCTAGTATCGGTTCTGGTTCCAGTTCTGTTTCTGGTTCCAGTTATGGTTCTAGTTCTAATCTTGGTTCTAGTTCTAGTCTCGGTTCTGGTTCCAGTTCTGTTTCTGGTTCTAGTTCTAGTCTTGGTTCTGGTTCTAGTTCTAGTCTTGGTTCTGGCACTGGTTCCAGTTCTGGTTTCAGCCCTGGTTCTAGGTCTAGTCTTGGTCCTGGTTCTGACCCGGTTCTGTGTTCCAGGCTTCGAGAAGCCGTCGGCCATCCAGCAGAGAGCCATCAAGCAGATCATCAAAGGCCGTGATGTCATCGCTCAGTAAGCCTCCCAGCTCATCACCAGCGCCTCCCGTCGTCATGGTGACTAACCCACTCTCCGCTCTGTGCAGGTCTCAGTCTGGGACGGGGAAAACCGCCACCTTCTGCATCTCTGTGCTGCAGTGTTTGGACATCCAGGTCAGCGGCCGGTTTCTGACCCAATTCTGCTCCGGTTCTTCTCCGACTGTTTCCGACCCGTTTGTTCTCTCTGCAGGTGAGGGAGACCCAAGCTCTGATCCTGGCTCCGACTCGGGAGCTGGCGGGACAGATCCAGAAGGTAGCTCCGCCTCTTCCATCCTCCAGGTGAGTGTTGTCTGTGGCGCGCTCTGATTGGCTGGCGGTCTCACCTGCGCAGGTGCTGCTGGCGCTGGGCGACTACATGAACGTCCAGTGCCACTCTTGCATCGGTGGCACCAACGTGGGCGAGGACATCAGGAAGCTGGACTACGGGCAGCACGTGGTAGCCGGCACGCCGGGACGCGTCTTCGGTGAGTCTGGGAGGGGGCGGAGCTTCTGTCGAAGCCCTGCCCTGTCTGACTCGTCACCTCTTCCCGCAGACATGATCCGGCGCCGCAGCTTGAGAACCCGAGCCATCAAGATGCTGGTTCTGGACGAAGCCGACGAGATGCTGAACAAAGGTGGGTGAGGGAGAGCTGTTAGCATGCTAACTGCTGCTGTGCCCCCATGCTAATGCCAGCTTTCCCCCCATGCTAACCCACGCTAACGATGGGTTACCTCTCCTTGCTAAATGATTCTTAACGGCGGCTGTCCCTCTATGCTAACCCATACTAATGGTGGCTGTACCCATGTAAGTCCTTCCATGTTAATACATGCTAACGGTGGCTATCCACTCAGACTAACCCCTCCATGCTCACCCCATGCTAACTGAGGCTGTCCCTTCATGCTAACTCATGGTAAAGGTGGTTGTTCCTACAATTAACATGGGCTAGCATGTTGTTAACCCATGCTAGCAGCGGCTAGCCTCTCCATGCTAATCCATACTAACAGAGGCTGTTCCTCCATGCCTACTCATGCTAATGGCGGCTATCCCCTCATGCTAACGGTGGCTTACCCCTCCATGCTAACCTATGCTAACGGCGGCTATTCCATCTTGCTAATCCCTGCTATCCCCTCATGGTAACGGTGGCTGTCCCCTCATGCTAGCCTATGCTACCGGCAGCTAACCCCTCCATTCTAGCCCATTCTAACGGCGGCTGTCCTGGCAGGGTTCAAGGAGCAGATCTACGATGTGTACCGCTACCTGCCTCCTGCCACCCAGGTGGTTCTGATCAGCGCCACGCTGCCTCACGAGATCCTGGAGATGACAAACAAGTTCATGACCGACCCGATCCGAATCCTGGTCAAGCGGTGAGTCTGAAACCGGGCCGGTTCTGATGATTTGGCACTAGAACTTTGGGTCCAGACAGGAAACAGAAAAAAACTGCTTCCTGTCTTTATTGCAGCTGGGTTGTTGCTGAATTCTGATACAGACCAACACCGGGTCAGAACCGGTTCTGGTACAGTTGGAACCTCTAGTTGTTGGATGGGGTTAAATCTGGTTAAATGAATAAAAAATATCTCTGTAGAAACGATAAGTTGCTTCCTTCTGCTTCGACAAATCGATTCCGTTTCCTCTCCCAGATTATTTTTCTGCTCCAGGTTTGATGGTTTGACCCTGTGGTTTTAAGAGGCGGGGTCATTAAATCCCAAAAGTTCTTTACTGTGCGCTTTTATCCCGCGCTGACAGTGAGACAAGCAAACCAGAACCGGGTCCAGATGATTGATGTTTTTGGACCTGCCTTTGTAATGAGCTCTGAGCCTCTGCTTCCTGGTTCCTGCTGCGATGGCGGCCGTTCCATCAACATGACGGTTAGCCGGGAAAGCTGGGTCGCATGTTCCTACTGCTGACCCAGAACCAGTTCTGGCTCCTCTGGTTCTGGAACAAACTGAGAACCTGAGATGATCAGAACCTGCTGGTTCTGTTGGACCTGGACTGACCCAACTCTCTTCCCCACAGTGATGAGCTGACCCTTGAGGGCATCAAGCAGTTCTTCGTCGCCGTGGAGAGAGAGGAGTGGAAGTTCGACACCCTGTGTGACCTTTACGACACTCTGACCATCACACAGGCCGTCATCTTCTGCAACACCAAGAGGAAGGTCAGACACACACACACACACACACGCTGCTACACACACACACACACGCTGCTACACACACACACACACACGCTGCTACACACACACACACACACACACGCTGCTACACACACACACACACACACGCTGCTACACACACACACACACGCTGCTACACACACACACACACACGCTGCTACGCACACACACACACACGCAGAGACACACACACACACACACNCACACACACGCTGCTACACACACACACACACACGCTGCTACACACACACACACACACGCTGCTACACACACACACACACACGCTGCTACACACACACACACGCTGCTACACACACACAAACTGGTTTCCAGGGTTTGTGGGGACTGCTATTTTTATCATCACTTGTGGGGACCACACACACACATGCTGGTATACACGTCTTTGCGGGGACTTTCCATTGACTTCCATTCATTTCTACAGCCTAAACCTTACCCTTACCTTTATCCTAACCATTACATACCTAACCCTAACCAACCAAAACTCAATTCACACCTTAGTCCTAAATCTGACCCCTGACCCAAAAACAGCGTTTCCCGTTGTGAGGACCAGGCTTCAGTCCCCACAAGTAGCAGTTGGTCCCCACAACGTATTAGAAACAAACACACACATGCTGCTACACACACACACGCTGCTAGCAGAGCGACACCTGGAGATGTCAGGATTATTAAATCAAAGCGCAGTGGTAAAGCAAAAATTACACTAAAAAACGTTTAAAAAAACCCTTATTTTTAAAAAAAAAAGTTTTTAGACTACTCTACGTGTATTTAGACTACTCTACATGCAGATATGTTGCCATAGCAACTGACAATGCCACCAAAAACACTGAAACATTTCCACACAAAGAACTAAATGTTCAGTCTGTTGGGTTTATTTTTTCAGGCTTGATGTTTAATTTGCAATTATGGTGGATTAGCTACTTCTGCTATTAACTAAGCTAACACTGTGGTGGATTAGCTGATTAGTATATCTTTTTTTAACCAAAATCCACAGCATATCTACACGTTGTGGATGACAAAGTCAAGCTAGCATAACTCAGCTACTTCCCTTTCCCTCGATATTTTTCCTTAAGTTTTTCCTGACCTTGTGATCTAGTTGTCATAGTGTAGCAAAGCGCTGCGTCCCACTGATTTGATATTTAGCTAAAACCAATGCTAGTCATTGTTAGCCAACAGCTTTTTGCACGTCTGACCTCACGCTGCAACGGATCCATAGAATACTAATGAAGCGCCCCCCTGCAGGCTATAGTGGAATCCAGCATTAGTATGGCCCAAAGCCTGATGGGAAATGTAGTTAGCGTGTTTCTGCTGCAGGTGGACTGGCTGACGGAGAAGATGAGGGAGGCGAACTTCACCGTGTCGTCGATGCACGGAGACATGCCTCAGAAAGAGAGAGAGTCCATCATGAAGGAGTTCAGGTCCGGCGCCAGGTGAGACTGGGAGAAGAATGTGGCTGACGGGTTGAGACTTGTAGACCGGCCCCACTGACCTGTGTCCCCTGTGTTCCCAGCCGGGTCCTGATCTCCACAGACGTGTGGGCGCGCGGTCTGGACGTCCCCCAGGTGTCGCTTATCATCAACTACGACCTTCCCAACAACCGAGAGCTCTACATTCACAGGTAGGCCGCGGCGCAGCGACCCGCTGGGCAAAACATTGTGAGCGCTGCAGAACAGGTCCGAGGTTCTGACCGGTTCTGATTGGTCACGTGGCCTGTCGTTTCTCCCAGGATTGGCCGGTCGGGTCGCTATGGCAGGAAGGGCGTGGCCATCAACTTTGTGAAAAACGACGACATCCGGATCCTGCGGGACATCGAGCAGTACTACTCGACCCAGATCGACGAGATGCCCATGAATGGTACTGGCCGTTTCCATGGCAACACTGATGGGTCTTCTCCCATCGACTGCTTCCACCTTAACACCTTGTCTGGTTTTCTCTGCAGTGGCTGACCTGATCTGATGACGTCACAGCCCCGCCCCTTCCTGTTTACTTCTCATTGGCCACTCAGTTGCTTCCTGTTTTACCTGTCCAGGTGACGTTCGCTGTTGAACGTCAGCTGTTTTTGTAAATAAATTTTTCTTTGGATTCATGTATGTTGCTGATATCCTGTTTCCATGGAAATGCTCCACAGCAGCGGCCCCTGACTGCAGGAAGAGGAACTCGACGCACAGCCACATTTGTTGAAATATTTTTAAACAAAGAAAAACATCAAAAATTCAGATTTCATGAACAGACATTGAACGCATCAGAGAGGCGGAGCTCCATGGATCAGGCTTCGCCTCCCAACATTTTAACATGTAAAAACTTGAGTGTCATTTACAGGACAGGAAGTATCGTGCTGCTTGCAGGAAGTGATGTCATTGTGTTGGTGGGACGTAGAACCCAACATCAATCAGGAAGTGACTTCAAAATATTGGAGAAAAGGAAGTAATGTCAGATTGTCTGGGAGCAGGAAGTTAGGGCTGCTTCCAGCAGCAACCAATCAGATGAAACTTCCTGTATGTGAAAGCCAATGACCAGCAACGGTTTACAAAAAAGCGTTCTGATCAGACCATTGACAAGGTGAGCTCTGTGGGCGGAGTCTACGACTCTCTGCGGATGAACCAGATCTCGTTTCGGCGCTGCGGCGCTCCAGGGTTGTCGTACACGGCGACCATGTAGCGGTCGCTGTGGACACTGGGGTCACCGGGGTCGAGCAGCTCCCGCAGGACGCGTATCTGCCAGCCCACCGTCTGCTCCGTGGTCGTCCCGTAAAACGTCCTGCACACAATCAGAGAGTCAGGGGCAGGTCAGCTGACATCCCGCAGCAGAAGGAGCGGGGCTTACCTTGCAATCACTCGGATTGGCTCCCGGTAGGTGACGCTGATGTCGGGATCGATGGAGTGCGGTGCGCTATTCTGGAACTCAGAGGGAAGAAAGAACGCCGTCTCCACACTCTTCTCAAACGTCTCACCGTCTTCCATCACCTGGACGCTGCTGACCACAGGTACGGTCATGCCCAGGTAGCGCCCTGCGACCATAGAGACATTGTGATGTCATCGGGTGTGCCAACCGACAGGTGTGAAGGCGGGGCCTCACCTGCAGAGTTCTCCTTGCAGATGAAGCGCATCAGCTTCATGAAGGCGAGGGAGATGCTCTGTTCGTACAGATCCTCGCCGCGCCGTGTGCCCACCCAGAACCCGGCCGGGTACCGCCGCTCTTCGAACAGAACCTCGCCCATCTGGACACACACAGGCCGTCACCATGGCAACAGCTACTCAGAACTGGGGTTCCCGTTGTGGTCTGTACCTTCTCATGGCGGTGGATCAGGACGAAGGGCAGCGGCTCCCTCTGCTGGCGGTTCTGGGTCATTTCCTGGATCGGCCCGGTCATTTCTTGAACACAGAGAAAACAGGCCTCTGATTGGATGACTGTTTGCCCCCGCCCCCTCAGGACGGCCTCTGATTGGAGGAGCGTTTGGCCCCACCCCCTTACCTGCAGGGACAGACACCTGGTGGGTGCTGGCCACCGCCTGCCAGTGGCTCAGCAGGCCGTCCTCGTCCCCCATTGGCTCAGGGTTGTCGGTGATGTCATCGTCCAGCTGCTCGTCGTCCAATCCCTCCAGGTCATCCAGTGAGATCAAAGCCATGACGGCAGCGGACCGAACCTGCGGACCGGACAGAACCAGAACCATCAGCCAATCAGAACACCTGACCAGCAGGGGGCGCCATGAAGACGACCAGGACCAGAACCTCTGGGTTCTGCTGAACGGACCGGTCGGAACCTTTTGAGTTCTGATGACAATAATCTGTGACGTCACGAGCTATGAAACGCTTTTCACTGTAAATCGCTCTGACGTCACACTCAGACCCTTAATGTGACCCCCACGCCCCGGTTCTGACCCGGTACCGACGTTTCGGCCCAGACAGGTTTTCCATGTCAGCAGAAAACCTGAACCGGTTCAGCCGGACTGGATCGAAACAGAAAGTAGGTCACGAATGGAACCGGTCCAAACAGAACCGAACTCGCTGCGAACTCCGTTCAGTGATGGTTCCGAGATTCTGCTGCTCCTCCTGATTCTACAGGCAGACAGAGCCGGTCCAAACCCGAACGGAACCGAACCGGAGCGGGTTCTGTACACATTAGCTCTGTTAGCAGCAGGTTCGGATCAGCGGCAGCACCGAACCGGACCGCTGCTGAGCCTGGCCCTGGGCGGGTTGGCTCACCGGGTTCTGGTCGCACTTGTTCCTCAGGTGAGTTCGGAGTTCCGACGGTCCAAACAGTTCAGAAGCTTCTCTGCTTCCGGCTGCTGGTCTGCGCCAAGACTTTCAGAATAAAAGCCTGATGACAACAGCTGAGTTTAGAATTGATCTGAGTCGAACCGAACCACGTGACCCGTTTATAGACATGATGTCATATCATAGCAACAATAATAAAGACTTTAATCCTGTTTTTATTTTTACTGTTTACTGCTCAGAACCAGAACCTTCTCGGGGTTCTGCAGGTCAAACCGAACTGGGTTCTAAGTTCTACTGTTTAGAACTCCAGAAGTGGTTCTGCAGAGACAACAGAACCCAATCAGAGCCTAACCATAACAAGCTGCAGGTAATTTTTCATCATCTTGGATCAATAATGATGAATAATTAATAATCAATCAGCTCAGCTCCTCCTCTGTGCAGCCTGACCTTGCAGAACCAGAACCGATCCAGAACTGGTTCTGTTATGCTTCAGATATTGTTAGCTAATTTTTTTGTTTGTTCTTTGGACCTTTATTTCTCCAGAACCTTTAACGAGTCGGAGGGTCTACTGAATCCATCTGGTTCTGTTACAGAAAACTTAAGTTTGGGTCGACCAGAACCAGAGGGCGGTCCTGCCTGCAGAAGAACCTGGTGCTATATAACCCTGCAGAGCCCTGGTGGTCGGGTTGGGACTGGTACCGGTACTGCCTGCTTATCTAGATGATCATGATTGACCCTGTTTCCTTCTGAACCAGGTCCACCAAAACCAGGAGTTCTCAGGTTCTGACCCGGCTGACACTCATCATCTGGAATATTTAGATGAAAACTGAAGCTGGAGGGAAATGGAAAGTTCTGGTTCTGGACTGGTTCTGACCCATAATACAGCTGCTTAAACCCATTTAGTTGCTGTGATGGTTCTGGAGGCCCAGGAGACGTCTGCAGGTTCTGGTTCTGTTGGACCAGAGGTGGTGTTCATGCTGGGTTCTGGTTCTGATTCCAAATGGTCAGAAGGAGCGACATCAGTCGGAACCGATCCAGAACCAGTACACGACCCTGGTTGTGGGTCGGTCCAGATCCTAGTTCAGTTGCTCATCTGTGGTTTTAGAACCCGTTAGAATCCCTGCAGGTACCAGAGAGCCGGTCAGACCTGATCCAATTAGGCGGTGACTCCGCCCCCTTTTGGTGGGAGGAGCTTCTCCAGGAGGCGCTGCTGCTTTTGGTCCAATCAGAACCGGGTTTAAGTTCAGAACGATGCCGTTACCGGTTATTATCAGTTATCGGTTATTAATTATTGCTCACTACCAAGGTGGACTTGTTGGTGTCGGACTCCAGCACTCTAATTTGAAATCTAATTTTTAGATGTTGGTTTTTTAAACCAAGCTGCCACTCACAACATGGCGGTATCCGCGTCTCTGCGCTGCCGTTTTTGTAGCCTGTTGCCATGGCAGCAGGCTCCTTGCCGTTGACCTTGATGCAGCTCAAATCTGAACAGCGTCAGCAGAATCGGGCCGCTCTGAGCGCGCTCAACATGATCACTTCCTGTCATAGCTGATCTATAATATCCTCATTATCAATAATCAGCGGCAAAAACACTTTTGATGTCGACAGCACCTGCTCCTCTTTGCAGTTACACCAGTCACCATGGCAACCATCCGGATCCACTGTCACCGGTCACATTAACGTCATCCTTGAGATGTGGGAGACATTTACTTTGAAAGTACCATAAGGAAGTGACCTCACCTGGTGGTTCCAGCTCAGTGACCTCCATCCTGTTGCTTCATCTGCATGTCACACCTCTGACCCTCTTGTGGGGACCAGGCTTCAGTCCCCACAGGGAGCAATTGGTCCCCACAACGTAGTATGTGTCAGGAAAATGGTCCTCACAAGGTATTACACACACACACACACACAGTCCCCCCACCTCCCCATCCAAGGTGATCTGGACCTGCGGGTCGATTTGAGCTGATGGAGCTTCAGGACAATGATCAATACCTGCTGTGGGGAGGAAGAGGAGGAGGAGG
This sequence comes from Alfaro cultratus, assembly GCA_903066825.1. NCBI lineage: Eukaryota > Metazoa > Chordata > Actinopteri > Cyprinodontiformes > Poeciliidae > Alfaro > Alfaro cultratus. The sequence continues at coordinate 11,668 of CAEFZX010029402.1, forward strand.
AAGAGCTGACAGGAGGCAGCTTCTGTCCCAGTAGAACCTGAGCTGCTCTGGGTCTGATGGAGGTTCTGGTCCGACTGGGTGGAGGTTCTGGTCCGACTGGGTGGAGCTGGATGTTAAAGGATCCACAATTCTTTCTAATAATCGACTTTATTTGGGAAATATTTATTGTAGATGTAAAAACAATACAGTAATAAAGCTGTAGGTTGTTTAGTTTTTAATCAATTTTAATAAAATATTGTCACACAACATTGCCAAGTTATTCACGCTGCAAAGCATTCTGGGTAAATGACGTCTGATGGTCCAACTAAGACCAACGTTATTAGCCTTTTTAATTTGACCCAGTAGGTGAAAAAATGGTGACATCTATGGGTGAAAAATATAACAAAAGAAAAACGGTACATTTTATTGTCACAAACAGCAATTTTCTTTAGTTAATCCACCTTATTTCTGGGAGGTTTACTGTGGAAACGATTATTAGTCTTACTTCCGGCGCCCACCGGAAGTAGCGGTATTTCACTGTGTTGTGACTGTCAGCTGAAATCACTCAATCAGGTTTATTCATATATTGCGCTCAATACAGAGAGCTGACAGGACAATCAATAAAAAAAACTCTGCCAGGCAGAGAAACACATGAGTTTTATACCGAGGATAAGAAATTAAAAACTGGTTCTGATGAAGCTGTAGAAAACAAGTCCCAGCCTGTAATGGAGCCCAAATATACGGAGCCCCGTAGGGGACATGGGGAAGTTTTTTTCTTTTGCGTTCCCTCGCAATAATCTCCTGATCAGTTCTGCGGCATAATTAAATACTGTAAGCCTGTCTTATGGAGGCCGCTGTACTTCCTGCTTTAATATAAGGTTATGTGAGGTTTTTCCATGAATGTTAATATCTCTTTGTGAAATATATGAAGTTTTATATCTTTTTCTTTAGGATAGAAAGGCACAAAAAAAACCTGTGAACAGAAACTTTCCGTAAGTAGGAAAAAAATAAAAATACATCCAAAATATTTGGACAATTTCTGCGTTTTGGCGCAGCGCACATATTTGTGACACTTATCTTAATATTAATAATTACAATGGCGTTTAGTTGCACAACTTTACGGACTCGTTCATTCGTGGCTGTTTTCACGTTTATTGCTCTGTTCATATTAATCTCGATGTTTGCAGTTTTCTGGAGCGCAACGCGAAGCTCGACGTCATTCAGAGGTAAAATATTAACTTGACATTAACAAAGTTACAGCGGGACGGATCATCCGGGAAATGATGGACAGGGAGATTCTGACTAAAACTACCTTAATGACGGACAAATTCTGGGATTTATTATGAGTCTCTGCTTATTTCCAGGCCCAAATGAGAAACTTCACGTTCAAAAACGAGACAAAAAAGGCGAAACCCGCGACTCATTAAATCTGCTAGCGACTTTTAAAAAAAAGAAAGAAAAAAAGAAGCCCAAAGCCGCTTATAATAATCGGACTTGGCGACAGAAACTCAAAATAGTTCCTGTTTTTCCACCAGCAAAATGCGCATCTCCCTCCATTGTTTACATTCTGTCGCATAGAAACGTCAGTCAGTCGACAAGACGAGTAGAGGAAATACAATGAAATAACAAGAGAAGGTTGTAACGCAAAGTGATTTTGATAAGTAACTTTAATCTGATTACTGGATTTGAAATAGCAACGCGTTAGATTACTGTGACTGAAAAAAGTGGTCCGACGTCAGTAACGCGTTACTGACAACACTGCCTCAAATTCAGCGTCTAAAAATTCGCTGTTAAAAATGGCGACGTTACTTCAGGTCACAGACATGAGCAATGGATGTCAGATTCACCAGCCAATCACGTGACGCGACGCCATATTGAAGAAATACCAGCATCACCGAGGCTGGCGACCATGGAGGCGAACGCAAACCCAACGGTGAGTTTAATGCTTTCATATTTCTGTAGTGTATTTTATTTTTGCGCATGAAGTTTGATACATTATATTAAAGGTGGATTTGAAACACGGGTTTGGGCCGTTGTTAATCTTACACCATGTAGCGCTGCTGCCATATTGCATCTCGCTACCTGCTAGCCAGTAGTGACGGCCAAATGAAGCCTCATGAAGCAGCGAAGCTTCCGGCGCTTTGCTTTGCCCAAAGGTTCGTTACTCGGTGCTTCATTCATTTCTCACTAGTGACATCTGCTGGTGAAACTGTGGCAGCCTGTCACTCAGAAAACCTGCTTAAATAAATTAGTAAATGCAATATTATCACAAAGTTTTTGTCAAACTCATGTTTAGTAACAGGAGAGTCAGTTAAATCCTATTTAACTAATATTTTTTAGTTATTAAAAGTATTTGTAGCCAATCCTGTACATGTTGACTGTTAGTGGCTGTTTTCTTTTGTCATCGACTGATTTGACAATAAACACATTTCCTGTTTTAGGTTATTCAGAGTGCAGCTTGTTGGGCAAACAGTAATCTTTGAGTTTTGATTTGCCTCCTGAAAAACTAAAATTCTTCAGAAATTCTCTTCTTCTTGGATTCCTATTGGCTCTCTGATCTGATCCCTTATATTTTTACTCTTCAGGCCAGAATTTGACTCTTCCAACAGCTTTAAGTTTGTTTCTGCTGTGCAAAACTGATATATCTTTGCAGAACAAAGAAATAGTGGAAATAATTTCAAGAAGGTGAGAATTTTGGAGTTGAAGGGGTTAATTAGTTTTATTTAAGAATCTTGTGATCGATCATCTCAAGTCTTCCCAGATGTCAGATTTTTTCCCTCTTTCTGGCTCCGTTTCAGTCAAGTTTATTTGTTTAGCACATTTCAGTAATAATGCAGCTTCAAAGTGCTTTATATAAAAAAAATAACACACAAATATAAAGTTACAAAATATACTATAATCAACAATTGAGAAAACAGGTAACAAATATTACATTTTGATGAGTCCCATCATCAAAATTATTAATACACTTGAACTATAAAAGGTTCCTATTATTTCGGCCACTGCTGAAGACAAAAACTCCTCTGATGCATCAAATACCCATCAATCAGTGGCGCATCACGCTTTTATTATTTTTTTTAATCATTTTTTTCTCCGAAGTTTTTTTTGGCGGCGCTATTGGCTCGCATTTTCCGCAACAGTGGGCCGACAGGAAGGGGGGAAGACATGCGGCAAAGGTCGCCGGGAGTCGAACCCGCGACGTCCGCGTCGAGGACTAAGGCCTCCAAACGTGGGGCGTCTAAACCCCTGCGCCACCACAGCACGCCCCTTTTGAAAACCGACACGCAAAATGAAGCAGTCACGTGACCCATGCTGCCAGTCACGTGGTTTTCACAAGACATATCGAAGCGAGGTTTCATCGGACACGCCCCCTTTTTCCTCGGTACGCGCCTGAATCCTGGATTCAGATGATCCGTTTCTACTGACCGGTTCCTCTCAATGTGCCCCGTTTTATTTAACAAAAGAAAAACCACTTGAGTCTTTAAAGAGAACTGATGGGTGGCGACTTTCTGGGTTGTTTGTGTTGTGTTAGGTGAGACTGAGACAGGCGGTCTTAGCAAAGTCCTAAGCTAATGTAATAAGCTAATATGGCTGTGAAAACTTCCGGTATTAATTATAACCACAACCCCGTTCTGTTCAGCTACTGTATTGTTAATGTGATTTCACTTATGAATGAATTAATACATTTATTGTCATTATAACATCATCCAAAATACTGTTTCTCTTATCTGACAAGTCTTGATATACAATATTAATTTACATTCTTTTTACTTTGCGGTACAAAACGTCGTTCTGTTACCTAGCAACACTATAAAGAAACCCTTTGTTATTTCAGTTGATTTTTACTCTTTTTGAAGAAAGTATATGCTTCTAAGTACATTTGTTAACTTATTTTAGATTAAATATCATAATTTCATTTATATTGCTGTGATTTCTCAATACTGACCTACTGATTTCAAAATATTTTTTTTATTTTACTGACAATTTTTTTGACATGTTTTTTTTCTTTTTCTCTTTTCAAGGAACTTTTGCTGGATCATCTTTTTGATACTCTGTGATCGTTTGGAACATCTTCTTGAACTTATGACCCTGGACTTCATCTGCACTCAAGAACTAGTTTTTTTAAATGCCTTGTCTTATCAGATAGATGTTCCTTCAAATATTTTGGATGCGCCGGCTCATTTGCACACACTAATTAATTTAGAAAAACAAAGTGAAGAACAACAAACAAGTGTTGTGCATTTTGAGCAAGGATCAGCTGGGCGACAACGGATGGTCATATCCTCAGACTACCTTTGCAATCTTTTAGATCTCCATGTCTCATGCATCGCCAAACTCTTGGGTACATCCAGACGGACTGTATGTCGACGGCTGGCAGAGTCTGGTCTTTCAGTGAGGGTGTTGTACTTCACCATGTCGGATGATGACTTAGACCAAGTAGACTAACCCTAATCCAGACAACTGAAATCAACTGAAGCCAAGATAGTGGCTAAAAAAACCATCATGATTATGATTAGTTATATACAGTCATATGTTAAACACAATTTACATGATTATTATTATTCACCAAATTAAACTTAATTGTACATAATTACAAAAAGGTGATGTGAAAAATAATTAAATTCAAAGCATGATCTATTTTGAGGAGCAGAAGTCTTTTATTTTGAAGAATGCTTAACAAGATCTAGTTTTGTC
>CAEFZX010029405.1:0-47294 GCA_903066825.1 Alfaro cultratus
AAAAACGTTAACAGCCTTTCAACGGGCTTCCGGTACGAGGCTCCGTACACCTCTCACGGAATTTCGAGCAGGGACTCTGCCGTCCCTCACGGATTTTGACCAATCTATGGTACCTGTTAGTGTCTAGAATTTACAGGGTTTCCGTTACGCGCAGTGACCCTCAGTCACTCGCTGTTTTACTTCCGGCACGGGGCTCCGTACACCTCTTCCACGGAATTTCGAGCAGGGACTCCGTCGTCCCTCACGGATTTTTGTGCAATTCAGTGGTACCTGTTAGTGTCTAGAATTTACAGGGTTTTTTGTTACGCGCAATGACCCTCAGTCATATGATAAAATAATACTAGAATAAAGTCTTAATATTACTAGAATAAAATTGCACTATCAGGAGAACGAATAAGTAATTTTATGAGCACTCCAACATGAAAAATAAATTATTTATCCAAGACTTTTTCCAATTAAAATGACTTCTTTCTTGAAATTTTAAGATGTTCTTCTGGTAAAATTGTGTCTTTATTCTGGTAATATTATGACTATATTTTTATGATTAAACAAAAATTACAATTCACAGAGATGATTGGAAAGAAGCGACTTTTTGAAAATATTTTTTGTCATTTATAATTTCTTCTTTAGGAAAAAATACAAGAAATCAGTTAAAATCTGAAATCAAAATCTGTTATGGAAAAAATCTAAGATTTTATTTGTATGCCTTTTTGCCCAGTCTTATATCTAACAGGACAATAACCCAAAGATGTGATGCATATGGTTTAAAAAGAAAAAACAGACTATATTTAGGTTATGGGAGGATCCTAATTTCACTTTTCTAGGACTTTACATACAGCTACTCTCCCTGTGGTTCATCTTTAAAACCCACATACAAGAAACATTGTTTCAAATATATAACGGACGACAGATTAAACGTATATAGTGTTAAAAAATTCATTATGGATTATACAGAAAGCTGACAAATACATAAAATATACCATAATTAACAATTCCAACTATCAGTATGTTGCTCATAACAATCTTTTCACCTTTTTTTAAAAAACTGACTTCAGCTCAGCTTCAATTAAGCTTAGCAGTTGTCAAATAACCATCTACAAATACGTTAGAATTTGTTGATTGCAAAAGTGTTTGTTTTTTCTTCAGCTTGTTCCAGGACATTTTATCCAAATATTGGAGAGGTTGTATGTAAACATCTGAGTCTTTAGGTGTATTGTGCAGCCATTTATTATTAATCAAAACCACTGCAGTTGTTTAGTTTATAATGATTCAGCTCTAGAAAAGGGCAAAGCTCAAATACATCAGTAGAATTATTGGCATCCATACCATAAGTAATTATGCATGAGTTTTTTTCTACTTCTACATATATCTCCAGGTTATTAAATACACTCTTTGCATTAGCCTGACTCTGGAGCATCGCTGAACACACATGGTGTGTTAAAGCAATTGATTAAGTTGATTAAGGACACTAGTATGCATAAATCACATTTGTATGCTATGTTCACATAGACATGATGCAAAATGCAGCTTTACCGTCAGTTTTCAGCAAAGCTCTCCTGATGCAGTCCTGCTCATTTGAGTGCGACACAAAAGAGCTCACAAAGTGAAGAGAATGTTTTTCTGTAATACAAACGCTCTGTGTTTAAACCCCTCCCCCACCGAGGCACCGTCTGCCCAAAAGGCTTTCCATTAAGAGTCACAGACATTGAAATTGAGTTTTTCTCTTTTTTGAAATCTCATTTATATTTATCGTGAATTTAAAAAAGTGGTATTGTTGGCAGCCAATCCTCTTACATTAAGTAGTTTTGGGAGACGGGCATAGCAGAGTTATCTCTGACAACACTGCGTATACGGCAAGAAGAGGGCATGTATGTGCAACACTGTAAGTCTGATTGGGAGTGGGAGGAGGGAGGGGATCTTTTTAAAAAAATCTCAGTTCAAAGATGACCTAAATAAAGGTGTTGCTCCATTCTGGTTTTATATTTGGTATCTTGCAGATGCATCTGGTGTTAGTTTATGTGTTTATACCTTTAATATAGGCTGCTCTATTCAGCCCTCTGTGGTGAGATCCTGTGTTTGTAATAATTGGATTATTATTTATTTTATTTTATTTTTTTATTGTTCTGCCTCTACACCCCCCTCTCTCCTTCCCACCTCCACAGGCTTCCACACCATACAGCCTGGATTCAGAGTCTTTGGGGATGGACTGTATGATCTCTGGAAGTGCCTCTCCAACGCTGGCAATCAACACTGTGACTAACAAGGTACTACAGCAAGCCATCCAGCCTCCAGCTCCAACACACACCTGGCTCCACGGCTGCACCCTGACCCCGCCCACTTCTCCAACCACCTACAGCACTATTCCCCACAGAGAGAGGCACACTCTCGTGGAGGGGAGATGCTGGCACTCACAAGCATCTGCTCATGTGCCTAAAGCTTCTCTCCTCTGCAACCCACACCAAAATACACAACTAGCTGCCCCTGTTCTACTTCTTTCCTGCACAACAACCAGACTCCTGTAATGTTCTGCATAGAAATCCAGCGCTCACACTGATACTGAGACATTGTACGTTCTTATACACGTGAAACTGAGCGCTTCTCACTCTCTGTGTCATGTATGAAATCCGGCCCGCCATAGTTTTTTGTGTGCCCCTCTAAATAGAGGGACACATGACTAGAAACTTCAAGATAGGAGTTGTGTTCTTAAATATGATCTTGTCAGTCAAATCAAAGCAGTTTTTATCCATTTACTCCCAAATTACATCAATTAGTCCATTCAGTTTTTTGAGGTTCCTTGATTGTGAAAATTCTCATAAAATCAACACATCCCCACACTTTATTTAGGGTTATTGCAATAAGCAATAAAGCAATTAATCGCATGATAAATGGAAACAAACTAAATCATTTCCATTTGCATGATTTATCATTTTCTCTTTTCTTTCTTTCCAGCAAAAACTGGATAAGTCTTTCAACTAGCGCTAGTTTGAAGGACTTCATAATTTATCTTACTTAATTCTGTGCTTTTGTTTATTTTTGATATTTAAAATGTCTTTGAGTTCCAGTGTTAAATGTTCACTAGAATTTTAAAGTTAATTGATTTTTGAGAATGTGTTCTTGCATTATTATGACATCAAAATGATATTACTTGAAAATGATCTCAAAACAACAATATTATCGTTTATCTCAATAACTTCTGGGACAATTTATTGTTGAACAAAATTTATTGTGACATAACTGTCATAATTGTGACTTAAAGCTGGACGATATTGCTGAAAGACTTATCACAATACAAAGTTTCATATCAGCTGATATCAATAATTGTCTATAAATAATTATTGATTAGTTTTTGTTTTAGATATCTGAAATATTGCCAAACTGGTGGCGTGACCTTTTCTGTTTTGTCCACAGTTTTCACTCCACGCCGTTGTTTTTTTTATCTTTAAGCAGTTAAAAGGCACTGTGGCAAAACCTTAAACTGCTGCTGTGCAAGTTACTCAGCAGGTTGTTGCTAGGTAACCAAAGGGTGAGTGTGTTGCTAGGTAACCAAGAATGAGTCAATTGATTCCACCAAACTTGCTTAGCTCTCTGCGAGAGGTTGAGCAGCTAAAGCTTTTTGTTTCCCTAGATCTCCCAGTTCACTGAATATATTCTATCAGATTATCTAGTGATATAAACACGCATCTATTGTGATATATATTATTGATTAACTGTACTTTTTTTTTTTGCAAACGTTCTTCAAAAATGGTCAAAAACATCAGGCCTATGTGATGCTTATTCCCATCTACGAGTATCAGTACTTCTTGATTCTACTAAGTTGCTGCCTCAGCCTTACTTGATGTCGCATTATAGTCCGTGATCGATGTGGAGAGTAACTAAAAGTCGCACGTAATGCCACACATTAGCGCAAATATTTATAAATTAGCATCACAAAATCTGTGATTTTATTGCAAAAAAATCACAAAAACAATTAAATCCTCTAATCAATGGGAAAGATGTGTGACATGATTTGATTTTAAGAAATACTTATTGCATGCAGATATAGCTATGTATTGGTATTTGAACAGTTTAATGGGTTTTATCAATGCATTCTGGCACAACAAGCCCTAGAGGACATCCATGATCTTGATGCGGCCCAAAATGATGAGTTTGACACTCTTTACGAAGCTCAGGCTTCGCTCAGAGTTATTTGGCGTTTTGTGACCAGCTACAGGTGACCCCCTGAACCCCTGCTTACAACAGTCTGCTCCGCTTTTTCTTTACATCTGTAAAAGCTTAGAAGCACTTATACATCACAGAGCAAAGCTACAGGGACCGCTAGCTGTTAGCTGTGAGTATGTGTCTCTCTCTGAAATTTAAATAGGCTTTTTAACCTTAAGCTCTCATCCTCTGGGCCCAGTGGGGGCAGCTCTCAGGAGCACTTTTAAAAAGCCTACAAGAGTCGCTTATTCATTTGCTACAAGCACTACAAATAATAGAAAAAATTATTTAACATTAGCGCTGCGCTCATAGGAAATATGAGTTGGTGTTGTGTGTCAAGGACTTATGAAGGCTGAGCATATGTCTGCCATGTTGTGGCAAGTGTGTACATGTACAATAGAGTATGTTATAGTTCTTTAGCTGGTTTTGACATGTGTCAGACTATTTGCTGCAGGCAATGTCTTTGAACTAAACTGGAATTTCTTTTTTTTTTTTTTTTTACGTCTCTTTAACAGAAATTTTCTCAAACTCAGATATAGGGCGCCTTGTGAAATTAATTATTCACCATCCCTAAACATTTTCACTTCATCAAAACCCCCAACCAAATGTATTTAGATGGCCAGATAGACCAATTCAATTAAAAGAAACTTTTACAAAATGTCATCTTCAAAGAGTCGTTGTGGATGGTGATGCTGTGGGAAGGAAAGACTTCCAGTAGCAGTTGGTGTTGTAACAAATCTGACGTGGCCTCTGACTGAAAATTGTTGTTTAACAAGTCTCTTTACTGTCCTAAAATGCTGTTCAAAATCCTGGCAGCAGAGACGATATTTCACAGTAACATGGACTACATCATCAGTTGCTGGCGATTACAGCTAACCAGCCTCATTTGCTTTTGGAAACCCAAACTGAGAGATGTTGCAGTCGGGGATATAATCCTCACCTAATCTGATAGTTGGAAGAGATTGGTTGAACCTGATGTACATCAGAATTTTCCAAAAATATTAAAAAAGTGAGAGCAAAAATCCTGGAATAATTGTCCAAAAAAGCAGTGTTTCACCCAGAAAAATCAACAGAAGTTTACACAAAGCAAATCAGAACTAGCATAGCAGAGCTACTCCAACATGTGGCACAATTCTCTAATGGAGCACTCAGAATGTGATACAAGTTGCTTTTAGTGATATTTGGAACATAGATGTGATATTTGTGCTGTTTTATTTTACCTCCAAAAGAACTTTAATATAACCATGTTCCAGTTCTAAGTTTGAGAAAAGAGGAATTTGCTAAGTGATAAGCTGAGTGACTGCTAACAATTACCGTTGGAATCTGATGGTAAGAAATTTCTCACTACATTGTAGCTGCATTGTGTACAGCAGTGTCTGGCAGATTAATGACAAAAATAATCAGAAATGCAAATAAACTGTCGCTGTTTACATCAGCTAATTTTGTATACAAGATGACCAGGTAAGATTTTGAGGTCTAGATTGGTGAGAAATTTATTACTTTATTCAAATAGAATTATGATTTTTAGGGACTTTGTTGATGATTTTATCTTGGAAATTTCAGCTTCTGAGTTCAAATGAAATACCTTATTAAACTGTGTCCTTCAAAGGTCAGTGGAAAAGTTTTTTATTCAAGTTTTAAGGACTTGTTTTGCTGTGGTATTGAAAAGTCTCTCGATTTACAATTAAATGGTTTAAGTCAAAGCAAACTAATATGTTAGCATCACCAAGACTTATCTCCAATAGATAATCTATGGCAAGATTTTAAAATTGATTGTCAGACACTCTCCATCCAAGCTGACTGATCTGTTTCGCAAGAATATTTGCTTAAAAAGTTTCGATTTGTGAACGTGGTGCAGACATGTCTCAGCAAATTTAAAGCTTTGATTGCATTGACAAGAGGGATTGAAGGCATTTTTCATTTCAAACCAGCCATTTTGTCTCCGTTTTGGAAATATGCTCTGTTTTTTTTATCTAACTCATAAAGTCACATTTAAGCTAATGTTTACAACAGAATGTGGAAAGGTTTAGGTTGTATGGATAGTTTTGCAAGGCACTGTAAGGGGAGATGATGCTTTTTCTGAGTCCACAACACCAGCAGTGATCACATAATGGAGCCCTGATGTTAAGTGTTGACAGTGAAGCCCAGACTCTGCCGCCAAGTGCAAAAAAAAGAAAGAAGAAGTGAAATGGCGTAGATGAGCAAGAAGATTATAAAATAACCCGACACTTGTGCTGTTGATGAGCGACAGGTTTTTCTTTGTTTTCCTTCTGTTTGTTTGATTGTGTTTTTGCAAGCAGAAGACAGAATGAGCAACAGATCTGAGGCCCAAACTCCTAGGAGAGGGCTTGTTTCTAACTGCTTTACACTGTAAACACACGACAGGCCACGCCTCTTTCGGTGCGCCGTGCCAAGCCACAGGAATTCCCTCTCTCTGTTTTTCTCTCTTGTCTTTCTATTCCAGTCTCTTTCCCTCCTTCCCTCCTTCCCGCCTTCCCCGACAGGCCAGTGGGAGAGGCCTGTAGGGTGACTACTGAACCAGCAGGATCCTCTGCTCTCTTTCTGTCGTCTGTAGGACGCTCCATGCTAAATTTCTTCCTTTTATCCTCTTCTCATGGAGAGCTCGCTTCTGTGGGAACTCAAGACTCTGCTGTGAATGTGTTGAAATTTTGCCACTGAAGTGTGGTGATTGAGCAGAGGAAGGGATTGTTGTAATTAGGCTTATTTACAGATGAACACTCCTCTCCTGTCACGTGTCTGTCGTCTCTCTTTTCCTCTGTTCAATCCTGCATGCAGGGATTGTGCTCTGGCGTTGTTGGAGACACCTGGGCCAATCTTGCTTTGATTCCATAATCCATGTCTCATACTGTAGATTAGCCCCCCTCCATGTAAAAGACACCTCTGGCTTTTTACTTAATTCACTGCTAAGAATAGATCTCTGACTCAGTAGCCTAATAACCATGCATAGCATTTACTGCGGCGCTGCTCCTGCCTGCATGAACCTGTCTGCATGTGTTTATGTGCGCTCTTCTACCTGCGTGTGCACACTTAATTGTATTTAAGTGTTTTTGCCGTATGTAAGTGCAAGCTCGTACGTTTTGTGGGTAAGCTGCGACTCTGTTAGGCTGTTGATGCATGTTTTAAGTGGGTGTCCTCACTCAGGGGACTCAGGGGCTTGACTAAACCACAGAGCAGCGAGGTTTTTCAAATCATCACACACTTTATGGTTGAGTAGAGTAAAAATAGGTTGTGGTGAGAGACTTGAGACATAAAAGCCTGTTTTATGACTTCATTAAACAACATTTATGTTTCTGTGGCACTGTGTTTTTGATTAGTATTGTGGAGCTGATTACGTAGATGTGCTCGAGTCTATATCCTCAGGTGCTCATTCAGTTTCTTCTTCACGCTAACAAACACTGCTAACAAACTCTTTGTACCACAGAGTTTCTATGCAGTCAGAGAAAGAATGCAAAAGTATCAAATTAAACCCCCAACCCCACATAGTCTGGATAATGAGGGATAAAAAACCTAGTTTGGAAAATTTTTCCTTTTAGACAATTTCTTTTTTCATTTTCTATAAGTTCCCAATCCATGTATCTGCTCATCCATCCATCCCTCCATCTGCCCTATTATGTCTCTCCGTCCGTCCATCCATCCATCCGTCCATCCGTCCATCCATCCATCCACATACTTACGTACACTTACTTGCATGTACGTACTTTTCCATACACCTACTTATATTTATATACCCTTACGTAAACTTACATACTTTTACTTACTTACATACTTTTGGATACACATACTTATTTACAATTATGTACTTTTACTTACACTTACTCATATATACTCTTACTCATATATACTTTTACATACTTACATGTACGTACACATATTTGTGTACACTAATTACACTCACACCTACATACATTTACTTAAAGAAGTACTTTTACTTAAGTACTTTTACTCATGTACACATACTTGCACCTACTTATTCACATTTACATTTTATTACTTTTACTTACACTTGTACTTAAACTTTTGTAGCCTTAGTTAATTACTTACACTAGCATACTTTTACATGCACATTCTTACACATATTTATTTTTACTTGCATACTTTTTATCTCCACCTATTTTTGTATTTTTACTTACATACTTGCGTCCTTTCACCTGTCTTGCTATCCTAAAAAATGTCCAGACCTGTAATGTTGAATTTGGACAGATTGACACACAAAAACAGTGTGGGAACTCTGGTACCAGTGCAGGAGCCAAGCTCCATTCTAATGGCTTAATGTATCTGGGCTCTAACTCTGCGTCCTGGAAGCGAACCAGCATGTTTGTCAGCGGGCCAAACATCAGTCTGAGCAGAGGAAGAAGTCAAGGCTGCCTTGGTTTCCCCAGCTCCTGTGGAGGCTGTGTGGCAACTCGCTGCGTCTCTGCAGAAACACTAGAGGCTTCAGTCCACCGCCGCTGCTGCTGCTGGGAGGCAGGATGTTGGCAGGGCCAGGTCGGCCTGAAGACTCTGCTGGTGCTGTCTCATTGTGCTCAGCACAGAGCCCGCTCTGTTCCGATCGCAGTGATGAGCAGAAGCCACCATGCTGCACTCAGTCATGGATCAGCACACACAGACAGGCTCACGCAGACACACACTAGTCTTAAAATACCAGGCTCTTCTCCTCCACTGCAGCAGCCATCAGTGCATTACTGCCATTCCTTTCTGGCAAAACAAACCTCAGCACACAGGCTAACCTCTCTGGGATTTATCACATTCATTATCTGGATTGTGCTTACTGTTGTCCTCAGAGTCTGATGAGCACTTTATTAGGCGTCGGTGGGGGGAACAGAACCTTCTTAGATGATAATTAAGATTGTCGTCCTGAAGTGCTTCAGCTAGTTTCGCTCCAACACTGAAAGGTCAGCGTCTCGGCTGCACTGAAATCCTTTGTTAGCTGTCCCAAACCGATTTGCGCTCGGTGAGCAGATGTGGCTGACATCGCCAGTGCCCTGACCTTTAACGGTGGGAATGTCTCAGCTGTTTCCAGACTCCCTTTTACAAAACCCCTCAGTGGCTGTGGACTGCGTTAAGCAGCACCCTGTGGCTCCCATACCCCCCGAAATAAACCACACACACACCCAAAGAGCTTTATGGTTTTTATATAAATTTAATTATTTAATGTCTTCTTTTTCTTATGCGTTTGTGTGTTTATGTTTTTCAGGTGGCGTTGTACAACACAGACCAGGAAGGTAGCGATAGTCCGAGAAGCAGCCTTAACAACAGCCTGTCTGATCAGAGTCTAGCCTCTGTCAATCTCAACAGTGTGGGCAGCGTTCACAGCTACACACCGGTAAGAACAATGTCATATTTGTCTGTTTGGAAAACAGATTTCTAGAAGTGCAAAAAGATTCAAAGCACCAGCTTTTATCTCAAACTGTGTTATTTCTCTTAATGTGAGATACAAGCCACACATGATCACAATCATCTGTAGTAACACATTGATGTAACGGGGGCATATGCTGGTTGTTTCACCCCTTCGCCATTTAAAAAAATTTTTTTTTTTTTTTTTTTTTTTTTTACATAAACAGAGATGTTTTTGTCCCCCTTTGCCAGCAGCTCAAGTAAAGTACTTTTTTACATCCTGATCCTAATTTGCTTTAAGGAAGTGTGGTTAAGTTTCATATCAGTCATATTTTACGAGTGATAAGAAATTTCTGCATTTTATAATCTCTAAAATTCATGGAAATGTGTAACTTTTAAATTATTATTTTATGATAATAAACAGGTGTGTATTTAAATTGATACAAATTGATGTTAACGCTTGGCTACAAAATTGGGGTAAAACTGACCTACCACCAAAAAAAACCCCCCTATATATTAAACATTAGTTTTTATTTCTTATGTCTCTGAGAAATTCCTCCTTTCTTTGCATTTTCCTTCTAAGGAGCCAGACTTCCCTGGAAATATCAAGTTGTGTTGATTTATAGTTCACCAGGCTTTCAGGAGTCACTTGCTGGCTTTTTTCATGAAAGATGTTTTAAGTCAGACCTTTGAATAGACAATAGACAGACATAAAGGCCAACTAAACTGAACCAGTGACATCTCTACAAATAACAGGCAAGTTAACGGACAGTTTTAACATTTTACTAATTACTGCCAATCTTAAATGGTGGTTTATTTATTTTATTAGTTGAATTTGTAGAAAAATATCAAAAATATTATTAAATCATTACCAATGTAGTGATTCAGTGAACGCTATTAACTGAAAACTTGACATACAGATAATTGAAATGTTGAGGAATGATGCATTTCTCAGCTTTTTTCAGTTATTGTGGATTATTAAACCAGATGCTTTGTCCTTTATTTCTTCACATTACTTATTTTCTCCATCGAACTTGAACTGGAACTGTCGGTCTGACGTTGCCAGTTCCACTTCTGGAACTGCAAAAATAAATAAATAAATTAGAGATAAAGCAGCCAAAATCCGAAACCCCACAGAAATCCTGAAGGAATATTGATCAATAGCAAGAATGCAGAGCATAAATTAATTAAAGGTGCTTTAAAACTTTTGCACTGTAGCGGGGTTTTTTTTTATTTCAGAGTACTAAATTGTATATTTTGATCAATAGTTTTCATCTGCTGGAGAGCTACGGTCACAAAAAGGAATAAAAACGAAACCCTGTGAGTCTGTATCCTGTATGAGAGTTGATGGGAAAGCCCCAGGAGGTTTTGTTCAGAGGAGCCAGCTGCAGACTGCAATAGACCGAGGTTCAGGGTGGACATGAGCGAGAGTACAACATCAGGAACGGGGTTAAGAGAAACAAAGAAAACTGCGCTCACTCCTGGAAGCCAGACAAAGAGAAGCTCTCCCTCTGATGTCCTCCCACCAGAGATGCCCCCTCTTTGGTGTGGTCCTCCTTGCATCCTGGAGTGCTCCCCGCTCCAGGCGCCGAGCATCGATCGGCTCAGCCTGATGGATTCGCTCACGCTCGCTCGCCCGCCCGCCTGCCTGCTCCTGCTTTCTCTTTTTCTCTCCCAGACTAAGCGGCAGCTCTCAGTAAACACTCTGGCTTTATTATCACCTCTTCACTCTTCTCCAAGCCAGTCCGCGAGCCACACATTTCAGCAGCCTGTCCACATTTTAGAAGAGGAAGATGTTAGGATCAAAAATTGAACACGACCTCTCTTGTAAAGCGAGCCCACAGTGGACACAGGTCAGGTTTCTTCTGTGTGAAATAGGACTGTGTCTGCGTTGCTGCCCTTGCTACGGTGAATCTCTCAGACAAGCCCTTAGCTGGAGGGAACAGTACTTCTGTCTCACACCCAAAGGCGGTGTGTTACATTGACTGCCCACACAAATACATGGATAAAATGGCTGCTTATTTGTTCAAGGTATTGCTATTGATTTTGTTTTAAATACATTTTGCTCGGCCACCAGAGTATTGGCTTTATGTCCGTTCGAGTTGCTCTCTTAATGCTGTGTGAGGCAAGGCGGTAAGCACTGACCTGCATTGTTATGGTGTACGTAATTTGTTCTTTATGTTGCATGAGGGACGCATCTTCAGACTGAAACATGATAGTCGCAGCTTCACAGAATGGAGATATCATTGAGTTTTATCACTGATTTACATGAAATATTTCACAGGTTGTTTTTTCCGTTTCTGTTGCACCATGGCAGCTGCAGTGCCTTCCAAAAATTATTCCAACAACTCAACAAACAGAAACTTATATGTACAACCACGCACACACTCTGACTTTAGGGCAATTTACAGAATAATATGAATATTTCTGGACTTCAGGAGGAAGCGGATTCAAACCGCTGCAGTCACTGTGCAGGAAGCAAACAAAAGTCTATCAACTCTGATCAACTTTCCTGTCCTTGCTGAAGAACGACTTCCCCACAACATGATGCTGCCACCCCCATGCTTCATAGTGGTGATGATCTACATATAATGTGCAGATGAGATCAAAACTTTACCTTTACCTTTGGCTTATTTTGTATTTCTTCTCGCATCTCTTTGACCAAAATTGCAACATTTCTTACATTTTCAGCTGGTGAGATTCACTTACATACTCCGCTACATCAAAAGATCCAAAAAACCTTTTAACTTCCTCACTTGTGGTGGCGATGCACCAAGATCTACTGAAGGAAATGACACAAAAACCTCAGAGGAAGACACTGAGCCCAACTTCCTTCTTCACAAACTGTAAACAAAAATGAAGTGGCTTCAGATTTTAGTGGTTATAGGATTTTTCTTGTCATTTGTAAAAGACCAAGAGCCATTTCCCCCTCTAGTGCCTGACACATGCGTTTGTTCTAATTGTGTTTACCCACAATGCCCTGCGCTGTAGTCCACTTCCTGCTTTTATAGCGGTTTCTGGTCCGTTTGGCATTCAAACGTGCATTTAAACCGCACCAGAGTTCAATTCAACTCAACTGAGACCTAGGTTTTTAGTCAGACCAGAGTTCACTTCTTTGGTCTACTTCAGAGTTCGATTGTGCGTTCACACCTCCCCATTGGAACCAAACATTCTAGACCAATGCACTCCAGTTTGATTAAAGCTGAACAAACCGGCCTGGTGTCGATGTTGGCCTAAAATAAAGACAGATTCATGAAGTGCATACCTAAAAGTTATTAAATAATCCAACTGAGTTGTTGATCTCTGCAGCTCCTGCTGCTGTGTAGTAGCTGCTTCTCCAATTAACGCTCTCCTTGTCTGGCCGATCAGCTCACGTTGACTTTGTGGGTTTTTTTCTAGATGATGAATTGAACAGCAATGCGTGACATGTTTTTTTATAGGTTAAGATATTGCTTTATAGCCTTACCTCGCTCTAAATTTTCTCCACAGCCGTATTTCTTTTCCTGTGAGCTGTTTATCATGATGCTGTTTTTCACAAATGTTCCCTAACAAACCTCTGAAGCCTTCGCACAACAGCTACAGGCGGCTGAATACATATCATGCTCTACTTTTTTTTTTTTTTACATATAATTTATGTCTGCTTAAACATCTTTCCAGCAGTAGTTCCTTTCACATGTTAAACATTAAACCCAGCTTCTCCCTTGTCTACCTCCATCTCCCCAGGTGACCAGTCATCCGGAGCCCGTGTCCCAGTCGATGAGCCTGCAGCAGCCCCCCCAGTCCCAGTACACCATGCCAGACAGGGAAAAGCAGCTCCCGTTCTCAGACTTCGAAGATCTCAGTGCCTCCTTCCGCAGCCTTTACAAGTCTGTTTTTGAGCAGTCCTTCAGCCAACAAGGTGAGCGGCCTCTCGAGGGCGCTGGGTGGAAATCTATCAGCGAGCCGAAGACCCTAGAATGATTTTCCTAATGTAGGCTTGTTCTTAACAGCTGGGGCTATAGAGAGTCTTTAGGAACTAATGAGGTTTACTCTAAGTGTGCAGGTATTCAGCTCGGCTCACTTGGCTTTAATCCAAACCTTTACAGAGGACTTTCAAGCTCTTGCCAGGGAAATGCTAAGACTTATCTATTTATTTAAAGCTGGAGTCTGAGAGTTCATGCTTTAAATGTTTTATTGGAGGACATAAAGAGAAATGACTGCACTTTTTATTGTTAATTCTTTTTATTTTTACCCTTATGTGAAAGTTAAAAGCGTCTGGTCGCGCTTCAAACGGAGGGGAAGAGCTTATTGGCAGCCCAAAAACTCCTAGTTACATTGATGGGAGTTTTTTAAAATCTTTTTAATGCATAACAAGGCAAAGAAAAAAATCAGAATCCCTGCAGAAGAAAAAGCAGTTTTGTGTACAGTCTGATTGACTGATGAACATGAAGCACTTGACAAGCGAGTTAGGAGGAAAGCAGACTGAGCTTTCTGTGGATAACCCACTTTCACAAATCAAATGCATTTCATGCTAATGAGAATCTGGTTTAATCTATCATCTGTGTTTTCTTAGTTAAAAACTGTTACCTATTTTTTCTTTTTACGTACATAAAAGTGAAATCTCTTTCAGACAAGCTCCTGCAATTAAAGAGCGTAAATAATCGAGCTTGGAGGATTTCACACTCTGCCGCTGTGGACAGTGAGCTAATTCACTGGCTTTGATTATAGGTAATGAGCTCGCATTATTATTCCGGTGCCGCGTTAATTGCTTTCTGTATTTCCCTGGTTGGACAATAGGCTTTCTGTACCGATAAGAGATGCACCTTTGTCACCCCTGCAGCGATTGTGGAGGTGCGGGGCCCGGAGTCGGCTCTGAAAGCACTCCAGTGGAATGGGTTCGCGGTGCCAAAACTGTGAAGGACGGGGCCTCTTAAGGGCCCCTCCCCACCGCTCAGATGATTGCAACGGGCTGCGCAGATGTTTGTGCTGCTTAAAGAGCTGCACAACCAGATAGTCAGAGATGATACAGGACTCTGAGGAGGAAAGAGAGCAGCAGCTCCAGCTTGTGAAACGTCCAATAACCGAAACTGAGTCATTCCCTGACGCAACAAAATGGCAACTGGTCTTTCTCAAATGTTGACGCTCCTGCAGCAGCTCTCCATTAAAAACCCTAACATGCTTCCAGGATCAGTTATTTTCAGATATTCACTGAGTTGAATACTTTTTATGAAATAACCAAAGATTAAACTCTAGCATAAACTGAATTTGCATTGATGAAAATTTTATGAGGGATTCAAACCCTCGCTGCTCAGAGTTTGAAAGAAGTGAAAGTAAACAGTGAGAGAGAGCCTAACTACATCACTATCCACTTTTCACATCTGCATTCAAATGTATTGTTTGCAATTACGAGGCTTAGCAAAATTATTCACACCCCTCGAACTTTTCCACATTTTATCACATCAAAACCACAGTTTTCAATGTTTCTTACTGGGATTTTATCACAAAGTAGTGAATAAACACGAAGCCGGAGAAAACTAACGGCTGGTTTTTAGTGCAGTTACAGCCAAAAATGGTACGGTGTCGGTAACAGATTTTTTATTTTTTTTTATCTACAGTCTATTTGGTGTTCTTATTTTATAATATTAATTAAAAAACATTATTTTATATGTGAAAAAAATTCTAATTAAAATATGTTAATTTATTTTTTGCCTTTTTTATTTTACCTCCAACTTTCTGAGGCCCCCTAGCGCCCCCTATTGGCCCTTCACTTTGAAATAAACTTAATTAGGCAATCTCTGGAGGCAGTGGTAACACAGAATTTTATTCAGAGGCGTCAGAGTAAAGGGGACAGACTACAAATGTAAACAAAATAAGGCTGGGCAATAAATCAATAGCTATATATATATCTATATATTTATGTGTATATAAATCTCTCCATAAACACGTGATCCGATAAAATGTTGAATAATTTCACTGAACTCTGATCCAGAACCGCACAGGATTCTGGGAGATGTAGGCAGAGGAAAGGCTTTAGCCACCCAACTAACATAACTGCCAGTTAAGAAAGATTAGTGGAATCAACCCACTCTGTCACTCTTTGGTTACCTAGCAACTCACGCGCTCCTTGGTTACCTAGCAACCTGTTGAGTAACTGGTGCAGCAGTTTGGTGCCTTATAACTGCTTAAAAATAAAATAAACAATTGTGTTTATTGTTTAGTACAACATCTCTAGAGGAACATGTGGATAAAACAGGGAAGGTCAAGTCACTAGTTTGGCAGTATTTTATATATTTAAACAAAAAAAAAGCTAATCGATAATTATTGATATGGACTTATATGAAACAGTTATATCAGGGGTCTGCAACTTTTACCATATTTAAAGACCCATTTTTTCCCCAGTCCAAGTAAATAAAACTCATTTTGAGCCACAAGTGTTACATACCCTTTTGATAAGACATTTTTAAATGTTTAATTTAAAAATTTCACATTTTCTATCCACTATGGGGCATTTATTTTTATAGAATCACCATTTTATTTCTATTTTTAGGTTTTAATACACAGAAGAAGAAACATTTTTAGCAGAAAGAGATGGAGGTAACTCTTTCATTGGCAAAAGAAAAGCACATTGTTTTCAACCTAATGACAAGATAATTAGTTATAAGAATTGATCATTTTAATATCATTCTGTTGTGGAAATTCAATTAAAATTTTCAAAGAAAATACTCTAAAACTGCTAAAAGCTGAAGCTGTTTTTATGTCTGTATTTAAAAGTATCAGTTGGTTTTATTTATAATCTTCATCCAAAGTTATTAGGAAGATCCAAAGAGCCGCAGGTTGCAGACCCCTGGCTTATGTCATAGTTTGTTTTTCAGCAATATCACCCAGCACTAAAACAAAATCCCTCTGATTATTTTTAGATTCAGTTTTATCCACTCTCACTTGATTCTCTACTTTATATTGGTCTGTTGTTTTAAGTTCCAGTAAAGTACATTGAGGTTTGTGGCGGTAACGTTTCAACGGTAGTGTCATATTCGGCGAGGTTGCCTAAGTCTCTGATTGTTTGCGTGTCCTGAGAGCTCAGTGTGTGTGTGTGTGTGCGCGTGTGTGTTTCAGGTCTGATGGGCATGCCGTCGGATAACTCCCAGCAGACCCACACCTCCTGCTCCTATCAGCACTCCCCCAGTGGCACCATCAATACTCAGAACAGCCTGTCAAACAACCAGCCCAACAACCACCACAACAACCACCCTGCCAACAGCGGCCAGGTTCCCCTGTCCCACCCCGGCCACGGATCGCCCCACGCCCAGCACCTCTCGCAGCACCACCAACACGGCCAGCACCCGCAGCATGCCCAGCACTCCCAGCACGGCCAGCACCCGACCCATGGCCAGCACCAGCAGCAGCAGCAGCACACGGCGCACCAGGCCCAGCACACGCAGCACAACCAGCACCCCTCCCAGCACGGACAGCAGCACCAGAGCCTCTCCCACCCGCAACAGATGACCTGCAACACAGGTGAGACGCTCCGTCTCTTTCTGCTGGACTGGCGTCTGCTTTTGTTTTCCCTTTGTTTGAATTCATCACATGGATGGATGAAGGCGCTCAGCTGCAATCATGATCGTGTTTGGAGGTGATCCTCCCTGTTTCGCCAGAGAGCTCAAAGAAAACAATTTAATTTCTTAAACAGTAAATTATCTTTTAATTTATTACCTTTGGTGTGGAGAACAAAGCCATGCTGAAGCCCTGACTTCAGCAGGATTTATAGAGACACTGGCTCCTCCTAGTGGCCACTTCCAGGAACTGTTCGACCGTCAGATTAGTTGATGTCTCCTCTTTCCTTTGGCTCCAGATTACTGCAAGCACAAATGCAAAAACGTGACTGCAGTGAAAATGCATAATGTGACCTTACAGTCTGTTAAAATAAAATAAAATAAAAACCAGTTGTTATTCAGCAGCTTGGTGCCAGCAAACCAGTAATTCCTCCAGAATTTCATTAGATTTTATGACTTCTTAATTTTATGTTCTTCTTAGAGTTACAGATATGTTGTTCTGTGTGTTTGTGTTGCAGGTTTACGGTCCGAGTGGTACCCGAATCTGGATGCTCTGAAAGAAAGCTGTCGTATTGCCAGCAGCTATAACTGGGCTGATGTCGACCTTTCTCCTTTCCAAGGTCCGTTGCACTAATAAACTCTGCACCATTAGTTTATATTTCCACCTGCACTCAGGATTTTATTATTCATAATAGGACTGTCACTATAGCAAATTTTGCTGGGCGATAAATTGTCCCATAAGTTGTTGGGATAAATGATGATGTTGTTGTTTTGAGACAGTTTTGAATATAATGATAATGCCATAGTGATGCAAGAACACATTGCCAAATTAATAAACTTTGGAACTGGAAAACATTTTAAATAGTCTAAATAAATAAACAAAACAAGAGAAACAACAAAAAAATTAATTATGAAGTCTCTGTAAACAGAATTCTCCTTTTTTTAAAAAAAAAAAAAAAAAAAAGCTAGTTGAGACCAAAACACCAGACTGAAGACTTTTGTCATCCAGTTTCAAAAAATCTGAATAGTATACAAATAGTTTTTGTTAGTAATACCATTAATTTGAAAATGATTAGGATAAAGAATTACTCAATTTCCAACTAATTTGATTTAAAAAGTGAAACTATAGTTTGTAACTCAGCTCAATAGTTTTTAATGATTTATTTTCTGTTTTACAACTAATAAAAACCCAAAATTCACCTTATCAGAAAATTACAGGAGGAAAAACAAAAAAGTTATTTTAATACAAAAAATTTGCTTCAAGTCAAAACAAACATTTGAAATAAATCAGTGACGAATCCACACAGTGAGACTCACCTGAGAGTGATCTGGACTCCAGATTAATTTCCTCTGATGTTAAAAGCAGAGGCTGAATGTACAGCTCTGCTCCAGCCTTTGATTGAGTGCTGATGTGTCGGCACTCCAGAGTTGATTACAACTTTAATTAAACTGAGCTCTTCAATTAAATAACACCGCCTTCAAGTTTAATTACCAAAACACCCAGCTCAGCAGGTCAGTTTATCCAATTAAGAGTCAAGGAATGCAAGGTAGGATGTTTTTAAATATCACCCACTGAAGGTTGCTGATATGATGAATATATGCTGCAGACATGTTATCCGTTTGCTACGTTTTCATTCTTTGGAAAGCCAATTGTTCCAGTTTTCATTTATTTCCCAAAATGTTGTATTTGTCTCCAAAGGTTTAAGAGAAAGTATGAGACAGGCTGAGCTGAACAATTGGTGCCTTGAACCCACCCAGATCGCGGACCTCTGCTCGTCCATCAACCAGTTCTTTGCTCGCACCGGCGTCATTCAGCAGCAGGGGGCGGTACAGAGTCCTGTGTGTCACGGCGCCATGCACACCAACAAACCTGGCCAGCACCTCAACACAGGTCTGTACACCTGCAGAAGGCTAAAGTCGTTTGTTTTAAAAAGTGATTTATTTGGAGGGTCTGTGCTAAAAATGGGTTGTGTAGATTAATTAAATAACGTGAAATAATCATAAACGTCATCGCAAGGCACTTTACAGGACAAATGGGTCACATTTATATTAGTAGCAAGAAAGAAAGAGACTAAATGCAGAATAACTGATCTAGTTCTACTTTTTAAAGAAAAATAAACACATTAATACCACCAAATAATGTTAAAATGGAGAGTAGTATGAGAAAATGACAGAGCCTAAAGTGAACAGTGAACTATACATACTGTTTTATGTTGACTTTGATTTGTTTTTTTTGTTAATATAGGATGCTACAGATTCGGTATTGCTGAATATCAGAGAATGTTTCTGATTGTGTTTAATTTAATCATCAGGAAACCTCTACATGGACACAAGACAGAGTATGCCCCCCATGATGGGTCCCCCCGGATACCCCCATATGCCCCCCATGAGCAACACGGGACCCACAATGACAGGTAGCGTCATCCCCCCATAAATACCCTGCTCTGAGGAATCCTCCCCTCTTCATACCGCTTTAACCTTTTTCACTTTTTAATAATGTCAGACCTCAATGTGGCGTTTGGATTTTGGGTTTTTCACAAACCAAAACAGTTCATAATTTCATAAAGATCTACAAACACACAAAATGTTTTACTGATAAAATTGAGAGAGCCGAATCTAAGGCTGAGTCGATTAATCAGATTGTAGATTTTATTCCTTATTTATTCTCGTTGAGTTAGGAAATAGACTCTTTAATCCAAGATATCACCATGTTATATTTGAGTCAAACTAAATTAAAACTAACTCAGTTTTTATGCTTTTAACATAATAAATTAGCCTCATCGGAAAATATATTCAAGTTTATTTAACATGACTGCAAATGTTAATGAGATGAAGATTATTCATAACAAGTAGTTTAATGTTTCCTTGGAGACGCTGCGCTCAAAGCTCCGCCCCTCCAGAGTCACCACTGTCGCTAAGCAACATATCAACACTTTACATTTGTACAAATCGGTTACATGCTGTGTGGTCAACAGTTTGAGGATGTTGGATGTATTTCCTCCTTTTATTATGATTAAAGATCTTAATATGCTGCTTCTGCTGTAACGCCATCTTGGATATTTTCTTAAGCAAAATATGGAGCACGTGCAACACGTCGTCACGCAAATACGTCACACATTAACCGATGAATTGAATAGATTCCAAGGAACTGAACCACTGAGAACCGGTTCTCGATTCCCATCTCTTCTGTCAACGTGTTTATAGAAGAATTATTTTTTTGTAAACGCAGCGATGCAACTTGACTGCAGAAAGAGCTGAGCCGACCATTAAATTCTCTCTGGTTTCCATGGTTACCCACATAAGCTAGCATGTTGTTGGCGTATTATCGCAGCGTGATGAAATAAGTCGGCATTAGTGAATGAGATGTGTCTTAATGGTCCATAAGCACATGAGTCAATAAATGACTGGAGAAAATGGCTCAAATGTTGGACATTACAACAATTTGTTCATGGTCAGATCATCAGCTCTCAATGATATGTCGAGTCCCTCTAAATAAATCAAACATATACATGGTGAGCAATAATAAATAAATAAATTACATTTTTATAAAAAAGAAATAACGGATGTTTTGCGTGCAGAGGACAAATAAAATAATTTCTTCCTAGTTTGGTCACAATTAGAGAGAAATGAAGATGCAGCTGCAGGGTGATAAACTCAGCCTTCAGAAATTAAAAATGCAGCCGATTGAACCGGATGCAGTGTGAGACGTTAAAAATAAAACCTTTGACAACTGCAGATGCCGCAAGGCTGCATACGGGAGTTTCACCAGACAGAGGTGATCTCCACTGGTTGCTAGTTGTAAATTATTTTATTAGCCTACTTATAAATAGTTAAAATAATTATAATAATGTATTCTTGCCTGTTCTGAAGGCGACATGCGCAATAGAATGACGTCCACTGATAATCCCTCTATAGAAAATGAGTGAAAAACAGTCAAATAGTCCAAAGAAAATACCAAAACCCTGGAGAACTGTCGTTTAAGAACTTAAAAATAACTCAAAAACTTTGGCTTCTTAAAGTGAAACAACAATCTGCCATGTTTGACGCTTGTTTCCTCCAGGACACCATGCACAGATGAACCAGCAGCACATGATACCTTCCAGGACCTTCCAGATGCATCGCATGCAAGCCGACGACATCCAGGACGATTTTGACTGGGACTCCATCGTCTAGCTGCTCCACTTCCCGTTAAAGCAAGTCCAAGCCGATGGAGGAGGAGGGGGGGCGAAACCCAGAGGAGGCCAGGCTGAGCCGACGAGGCCACAGGTTGGGTGATGCAGAGGAACGTTTGACACGGCGGAAAACCCCACAGACTTCAGAGTGCTGACAATTGTCCGCACGGCGAAACATAACCAGAAAATGTTGTTACTTTGAAGACAATCATGTTTAGTCAGACCTGTTCTCGTCTGGAGACGAGCAGAGCTCATTAACAGTGAACCTCCTCAGCCAGCCCCCTCCTCTTACCCAGACCATCCTCTTCCTGCCACAGCCCCCACCCCCACCCCCACCCGACCCCTGACCCCTCTGCTCCTTAACTGTCATGTGATTTGAGCGACGTGTTCAGCTTGTAATTCTTCTCGTGTCGACATAGGCCTCAGCTGCCTCTAAGATGAAGTTCTCTCTCTCCAACTTTCTCTCCCCTCTGTTTATTTTTTTGTGTTTATGACATTTTTGTCTCTTTATTTTTATATTTTTAAGAAAACACAGGCCGTCTGTCTCTGTGAGTAACGTGATGGTGCTCGTTGGTCGCTTCTGGGGAAAACAGGTTTACAAATGTTTAAAATCTGAACAGGGTGTTTTTTTGTTTTTATTATTTGTTTTTATCCCCACTGGTTTGATTTTATTTTATGTTTTTTTAAACCAGGAGTTGAGCCGGAGAGGAATCCCACAGGGTGCTGTGATCGGCTCTCTGTGTGTCATGGCAGAACAGAGACTCTCATCGCTCTTAAACACTTAAAGATGAATGAATTTTGATATTGAGAAGATAAAATCAGGAGTGTGAAAACAGATCTTTGAATTGATTCTGCGTCTTGTGAAGTTTAGAGTTGTTTAGATTCGTGACAGAAACTGTAGCACCTTTAGAAATTCAACAAAACTCAAACCGTTTTAGTCTCTATTGTTCACTAAATAAGATGCTACCTCTCAAAAACGATCAGATAATCTGGAAGAATCACAAAACATCTGAGTTAATTTGGATGAAGATTCAAGGATTTTTTTATTGTCATACCACTTCTGCTTGTTTGTGGTCACAGATTAAGAAATTTAATAACCAAATAGATTAATAATAAAGATCAGTCTGAACCTCCGTTAACATCTCAGTTACTCAGCCACAGAAACGTCTGAAACTGCACCTCAAATCCCAAATAATAAATATATTAATAAATAAGTAGACCAACATCTGCAAGAAAGCAAAGAGAGAAAAATGATTAACTTTTCATTCAGGGAAAAAAAACTTCAGGGGGATTTTATTTAATGATCAATAGGGCTTAATCTGACTAATCATGACTCAATTATTGAAATAATTAACTAATTTAGTAATCGATTGATCATTAACTGGAGTATACAGAAGGCAAGGCAGTAATTAAGCCAAAACTGTATTAAAAATATACACATTTTGCATTTAAGATAAAATATATATATATATATATATATATTTTTTTTTTGTAAATATATTCTCCATAAGTGGTAGATTTAGCTTAATCTGGTTCAAATTATGTAAAAACTCAGACTAAGCACCAATTATTAATCGGTTAATCCAAAAATAATCATCAGATGTTGAAAGAAAGGGCTGAGCTTCTCACATGTTCACATTAAAAATATTAAACTTCAGATTCATCCTTTGATACAAACGATTCAGTAATGATGCTATTATTGCTTTTTAAGCAATAAAAATGTTTATTTTCTAATTTAAAAAAGGAATTGCATGATTTTTTTTTCCTGGATTTATTCAATAGAACAATTGATTACTGAAATAATAGTTAGTTTCAGCTCTAATGATCAATAAACTATCTATTTGTGAACATTAGAGACATTTTGATGCTACCTGCAGAGTCTGATGGAATCAGGACGGGATAAACTTCACATGTCGGTGGAACAGATGAGGCGTTTGTGGGAGTTTGTTGTGTTTTTTTTTTATTATTATTGTAATTTTAGGGCTCCGATTGTTGGCTGCGCTCCCCTCTGCTCTGTGTGAGCATGAAGCACACGGTGAAGGAGGCGCAGGCGGCTCACGCAGGCAGACCCAGGAGGTTTTCTCAAGCACAGAGCAGTGGAGCGACCCGATGGTTCTCCAGAACCGGCTCCACGGTCAGACCGCTGCTGGCCTAAAGAGACACTATGGTTGGAGGAGGATGAGCCCTTTGCACATGAGTACCTTTTGTTTACTTGGCTTCCGGATGCAAAGCCGATCCCGTTTTATCCCGCAGCGGCCGCTCCGATTGGTCGCTTTCCTGGGCTGCGTCGGGTTTTACCGTTCTGGTGCTCTCCAGCTGCAACACTGTGTCTCTGTTTGAAGGAGTAGCACAATGTTTCTGGGATTATATTCAGGCTTTTTAATCTGGGAGTTGAGAAATTAACAAATCGGACAGCCGAGTTTAGCATAAAGACTGAGAACTGTTGTCCAGATTAGAGGCGCACCGATTTATCGGAGCCGATTTCACCGCACTTTACCAACTCTTCCAATTTCTTCTTCTATCTCGCAACATTTCAGACAAAATAAATCGGTATCGGCCAAAATCGGGATCAGCAGTTCAGGCTTTTTAAAGAGCGGTAATCTACGATCGGCCTAAAAACTGCAGTCGGTGCGCCCCTACTCTAAATAAACCTGCAAGATTTAATCTGATTAGGTTTATTCTCGGTTTAAAGGACTGAGAATAAATAAATAAAACAAACCTGGTTCATGTTGGGTGATAAGTTAAATTTTATAAAGTGAAGGGGATTATTTTCATATCAGATTTTAATGAATGGCACATAGAAACGTTTTCCCCAACCTCAACCTGCAGTGATTATTATTTTTATTCAGTTGTTGTGAAGATGCACTGAGCTAATCATGTTAAAGAACTAGAGCCATAGAGCAGAAAACATTACCTGCAGGTCGGCCTGTCACAATTATTATTGTAATAAACAATAATATTGTTTTGAGACCATTTTCAATCAGTATAATGTGATAATAATAATAATAATAATGAAAGAATAGATTTTCAAAGATCAATAAACTCTAAATTCTAATAAATATTTAACACCGGAAATGGAAAACATTGTAAATAAACAAAACACCAAATTAAATGATTTATAAAGTCTCTCTAAACAAAAAAAAAATCTTTAGCTGAGACCAAAACACCAGACTGAAGACTTTTATTGTGCAGTGTGAGAAACAGCAAATCATGCAAATAGAAATTATTGATTTTTCTTTATTTATTGTGCAATTAATGGATTTATTGTGACAGACCTGCCTGCGAGTTCCTGTTTTTGAATCCAACAGAAAATAAATTGATCATTTCTATTTATGAGGGTTCGTTTGATTTGCATCAAAAGTCCTTAAAAGTTCTTGATATTCAAACTGAAATAAAGTTTTGCAATAAAGTCCAATCTAACGTTTAGCTGAAAACCTAAATATGAAAAGCATAATTTACAGCTGAAATCAGACTATCTTCATACACCTAATAAAAACACATTTTTCCTCACAGTCTGAATATTAAAAATATTAAACTTCAGATCCAACTTCTCTTATTTTTAGATCAGTTAAAATTTCATAATTTATTTTAACATTTTGCAATATTTTAGTTGTAGAATATCAAATGCTACCACAAAACTTTATTAGTTTGTATTTTATCTCCAGGAGAATTTTAAAACATTTGAAAAGTGAATTTTTATTTTGGTGAAATGTACGAACCCTGATTTATGCATGAATTTGTTTATGATTAATATTAATCTAAAAAATGCAAGTACAAACTGAATACTTAATATTTCGATGAAGTCGATCGGTTTCGATCTCTGGCTGGTTGATCGGTGCGTCTCCTGGTTTCCTCTCAGTAAATTAATTTATCACTAAACCTAAATTTGTTTATCTTTTAAATCCATTAAATTGTTTAAATGTCTGGAGCTCAAGCACAATCTTTTTCCCGTCTTTATTCTAACCAAACATCAGATCACCTGAACTAGTTTGCTTTATTTTATTTAACAGGGTTTTGTCTCCTGCTGTTTGACTTCATATTAAAATGACAATCATTGATTTTTTTTTTCTCATTATTTTTAAAATATCACAATATGTTGTGAAAATGAGGCACTTTGAGATCGAACATTTTATTTTATTTGTTTTTAGTTCAGTTGAACATTACAGAACCAAACTCTGTAGATTTTTTTTTTGCCTGGTTTATACTGTGGATCGTAGATCTTGAACATCCAGAAGCTGCACTGTGCAGAAGAAAATCAAAGTTCTCTGATTTAAGCTTATAAAACTGCCATTTCTTAATGTATTCTCTCTTTTTTTTTTTTTTTTACCTCCTGCCAGTCTCGTGTGTTCGCCTCTGCTTTTCTCTCGCTCACGTTTTGCGTTTCTATCAAACTAATTTCTCGGAACCGAGTCGTGAATCTTCTGGGAGGTCGGCACGGGGTCACTGCGACGCCTTTCAGCTCTTCCAGGCGAAGACTGAGAAAACGGACTTTTGCACAAACTCATCCGCCGACGGGAGACGATTGGATGAAAGGGGAAAGAAAAAAAAAAAAAAAAAAAGGGAAAAGGTGAAGAAACGACTGGATCCCAGTTTTTACATTTTGTCCGTTTGTGTGCGTTCTTGTGGAAGTTTTTACTTTTCTTCCTGTTTTGTTGTTTTTTTTTAAATACAGCTGGACATGTACCTGCCAGAGAGATTATTATTATTATTGTTATTATTATTATTTTTATTGGGGAGAAAAAAACAATAAAAAAATAAATAAACCTTGTTACAACATTGGAGAGAACTGCCAACATCTACTGCTGATTGGGGCCTGTTTTATTCAGTGCTGGTGTGTTGTGCTTGTACATAATGTGTCTTTTCAATCATCCCCTTTTTTCTCCTGGGGGGGGATTCATAAGAGAGAGGCGGGAAAAGAATATTTTGTTATTGTCCTATCAGAGGGTGACAGTATGTATATATCTATATTGTATATATGTGATGAAAATGCGTTGGCTTTTTGTGTGACACTACCTTTTACCTGTACCTATGGTTCTACATTCAGTGTTTTCAGTGTTGAAAGTATATATTTGGTTTGTGTTTTTATTTTGTAGTTTTTGTTTTTATTTCGTCTTTGTCATTTCTTTCTCTTTTGTTTTTGTTTTTGTCTCCCTGTTTGTTTGTTTACTGCACGGTTTATTACTTTCGTTGTCCGATGAGGTGACACAGCTACTCTTTGTATTCGTTTAGTGCTGTAAAATAACTCAAGTGTTATTAGAAAATTGTCGATACCAACGCCCGACCGCCCGCCCCAACCCATCCTCCCCTTTCCCAATATGCATGAATGGCACTTAAAGAAATAAAATATGGTAACTTCACTGTGGAATAATGTGATATTTGAGCTCGTTTTTTTGTTTGTTTTTTGTTTTTTTTTCTTCCAGGTATTCAAATGCATTGAACATTTAAAAGTGACTGAATGGAGAATAAATCCAAAAGCTGGATTTAATATTAATCTGAGATGTAAAGTTTTAGTTTTACATCCAATAAATGTGGATTTTAATGAGTTTGACGCTCACCAGGAAGACGGTTTCTTTTAGTTCAGAAGCTTATTACATGACTTGGATCAATCAACAGCCTGCAGTAACATTTCTTATAAGATCAGAATATTGAATATTTTGATATTCTAACTATTCACTGGTGTTTCCTGCAGATTAAAGACTTTAACAGATGAACAAAAACAAACCAAAACTCCCTGATGCAAATTAAAGGAGAAAGTGGACAAACTCTTCAATGTTTGTCATTTTCACAGTAGAAACACTTTTTGTTGTACAATGAAAACCTGAAAAGGTTTTTGAAAAGTATGAAATGTAAAATAACCTTACAAATATATAGAATAAATAATGTGAATAAAATATAAAAGCAGATTATTGATAACAGTCCAAATGTAAACATGTGGAAGTTAAGAGTTTTTTCCATTATTCAATTCAAATTTAAAAAGACTTTATCATACTTTGGCTACATTTATTTATTTTCTATAGTGATAAATTATCACGCAATAAAAGTGAAACCTTTTTGGCTGCATTCAGAGATATCTCTTTAAAAATTACTAATATATTTATAAAATAAGGATGAACCGTCTCTGCTGTTGCACAACAGGCAGGCGGTGAGTCAACACCTTTAGGTGATTTTGGGCTGTGCATAATTTGAAACGCAGCATTTATTCTGGAAACTGACCTTGTTTTAAGCTCCTGTTAGGAAGTCGAACATCTGGGATGAATTTTTATAAAACGTAAATTCTCTCTTTCTCCTTTACGGATAACTTGGTGTTGGTCTGTCGTGTAAAATCACAAAAAACCTGTGAAGTTTGGAGGATCTTAAGATGTTGTTACTTTTCTGTTTTCTTCTGTTACAGCAGCTCCAGTGCAGCACCAAACTCTGTCACCCGTCATATTCTCTGACTGCAGGGGGCGCTAGCGTCATTTATCTGATTGTCTTTGGGGCCGCCATAGTTAGAAAAAGAGGACATTTCTGAAAAAAAATCTGAAATTTTCTTGATAAAACAAGGACATTTCTGAGCTCCAGAAATCAAAAGTTTGCGAAGGAAAAAAAAGAAATTTTTGAAATTTATCTTTAAAAAAATTCTAGAAGAAGCTTGGAAATTTTTGAGTTTGAAAAGTCAAAAAAAATTTAGATGCATCTAAGAAATTTCACAAGCTTTTTTTTATATATATACTTAGATTCAAAAACGGGAGTTTTTTTGAAAAAATTGGGAATTAAAAAAAAAATTCAAATTTGGGAATAAAATCAAAAAACTTTATCTTAATCTAAAGTTTTTTGAGTTTCCTAGCCATTTTTCAACTATTCAAATCAATACATTTACAATTTTTTTCAAGAAAGTTTCTGAGTTAGTTCTAGCAAATTTTCAACTTTTCAGATTCAGAAATTACTTCTGGAAAATTTCGGGGAAAAATCTAAATTTTGAAGATTTTTCTTGCTTTTTTTTTCTTTTTTTTTTTACTTTTCAAACTCAGAAACTGGAGTTTTTTCAAGAAAATCTGAAATTAGTCTAAAAATTTCTGCGTTTTTTTGGCAGAAATTTGCTCCTCGTTTTTTTTTATATATAAAATGTTCCTAGTCGCATTAAGCACTTAGATAAAAATAAAACTGACATTTTGCAGCTGTACAAAACAAGTATCTGTGATCCTCTGAAGAGGATAAACAACACAAATTCCTCATTATCTATAATTCAAACACATTTTAATACTTACGGTTATTAATTTGCAAAATTTCCACTTTCCAAACCTTTTATTCTGGAAATTGTTCTATTCTTTTTCTTTTATGTAGGTTATACAGAAAAACATCCTTGTGATCATTTCCTAAAAAAAAAAATCTTCTGTTCATTTGTTGGCAATAATTATCTCAGCCTGACTGTAGACATAATTAATACAAACAAAATTAATAATTAAAGAAATGTTGAAATGATTTAATTGCATCTCTGTGATTCTAAAGACTGGAGTCTTGAAATGTTTTTCAGGAACGACGAGAGCGTCGTGAAGCCAGATAAAGTGCAAAGTGTCGCTCTGCGTGAAAATCAGACGTTATATTTTACATGTCGAGTTCTTCAGCTGCAGAGTGGATCAATCACTCTGACAGCGTCTGCACTCAGGAGACGAGTTTATATGACGAGGAACACAGAACAGCATCAATGTTGGTCTGATTTACTAAACATGAGGCAGCAAAACCCGACTTACAGCTCCAACAGCTTTACTAAGTTTTATAAAGTTCATTAATAAAGTCTCAAGAAGAAGAAAGTCTGAAAAGACTCAGATGGGATTCAGAAGACGATTAGAAAAAGATAATTCTGACTTCAAGCAGAATAATTTATTTTTTCCCTCAGAATTCTGCATTAAATTGAGATTTTTTTCCCCCTAGAATTTAGAATTTCTTATTTTTTTTTCTCAGAATTTTGACTTTAATCTCAGAAGCTATTTGTTTTTTTTCTTGTAATTTTGACTAATCAGAAAATTTCTATTTTTTCTTTCTATTCATATTTTTTCTCCTCAGTATTCTGCCTTTAATCTCAGGGTTTTTTTCTTAGAATTTAACATTTTTCTTACAATCTAGGTTTTCTCTCAAAATTCTGACTTTAATTTCTGAATTGTATTTTTTTTTTTGGAATTCTGTCTTTAATCAGATAATTTATTTTTCTTAGAATTCAGATTGTCTTAATTCTGACTTTAGTCTACCACATAAAAAAATCACTTAAACTGGACATACTCCTCCAGAAAGTTAGTTCACTTCTAAATAAAAACCTTGAAAACTCAGAACCAGACTCTGAAGTTCACGCTTTGTGTAACTTCCTCCCTTTCGTTTTGGACAACCTGTCACCAAAAATCACAACTACATCAGGCCAAAATATAAAACATGTGTAGCAACAGGCCTTTCATAATCATTAAGAGCAGAAAATGCTTAATCCTTTGCAGGAGGAACATGTAAACAGAACAATAACAATAAGTGCTGCTGCTGACAGTTTGTGGTCGCACAGCGGCCTCTAGTGGCCACAAACACAACATGCGTGTTTTTAAATATAAAAGCTGCAATGTGACGCAAAAAAATATGATATGGGAGAAACTACAATGATGATTCAGTCAAGAAAAACGAGCTTTTACTTTAACAAATGTAAAGGTAATGAGTCGGCAGTGATTTATTAAGTTCTCTGTACTCAGTAATGTGCAAAAGTCTTGAGTCATTCTTTATGTTTCTCCAAACAGAGAAATATAAACCTTTTAAAGCTTGATGGTAGTTCATCCTGCAGCCTCTTCACCAGCTTCAGTTCAGCTCGGCTCTATGAGGAAGAAGTAATTGCTCCCTAAATAACTGGTTGTTCCACCATTGCGATAACTGGTAATGAGCCTTTCACATCACTGTGGAGGAATGCTGACCCAACTCTTCTTTGGAAAATTGTTTTAAATTATCCTCATTAGAGGGTTTTTCACCAGGAACAGTGTGCTTTTAAAAAGTCATGCCTGTTGTTTCCCTGTGTGTGTTTTACCTTTTTCCTGCGTGAGTTAATTCAACAGGGCTCGACAATATGGCTGAAAAATACCACATAAGGTTTCATATCAGTCGATATTGATAATTATTAATCTTTTTGTTGTTTTAAATATCTGGAATACAACCGAACCTTTCTGTTTTATCCACAGTTTTCACTACACAGCCTTGTTTTTTTTAAGCAGTTATGAGGCACAGCAGTGAAACCTTAAACTTCTGCTGCTAGTTACCCAACAGATTGTTGCTGGGTGACCAAAGAGTGAGTTCGTTGCTAGGTAACGAAAGAGGGAGTGAGTGAGTTGGTTGATTCCACCATCTTTGCTTAGCTGTTTATGAGAGATTAAGCAGCTAAAGTCTTTCCTCTTGCCTACATTTCCCAGAATGCTGTGCAGTTCTGGATTAGAGTCCAGTGACATTTTATCTATTGGTATTGATCATGTGTCTGTCAGGATAGATATCATTATCGATTTGAATTAAGTTGACATATCCACTTGTAGTTTCAGCATCTTTGAACTTGAACTACAAAAGATATGAAAAATAAAAATGGTGACTGAACTCCTCCAGACTAGCAGCAGCAATTAGCAAACACCTAGTGGACCTGCACACATTTTGAACTTTTGATACAAACTACTTCTCAGTGAAAAGTTCCTAAAGATGATGCTGAAAGCTTAATGGAGGAACATTGTTGCGATGACTTCCTGAAGGCGGCGTTTCAGAAACAGCAGGAGCTTCTTAAAGAGACAGAGACCCAATTTGAAGGCGGTAAACTGCAAAGTCAAACATATTTTGGAAAATACAAAACACCGTCCTTTTAAAATGGCTTTGTAAACTTTTCCAGTCGGATAGACATTAGTGACTTTGTTCTTCATCTGTTATTTAATTTTTAATGTTTTTTTGAGGTTCTGTTGAAATATTTCTTGGTTCTAAAGGTCCAGCACTAATCAGGCCTGGTTGTGATACTGTGATACTAAAAGGACAAAAAAACACTTTAAAGGGTTAAACAAAGGCTAAAGTTTAAAGGAACTTTGGAGCAATGCTAAGTGTTGATTTTTGTTTATTAATGTCTCTAAATCATAAATTAGTGAGGCAGATCGAGTGAAAATCTTTCTCCACTGAACAGATGAGAGATATTCCGTTATATTTCTCTTCTGCAGCCAGATCTGACTCTAGATAAAACCAACAGCAAAAATAAAATTAAATACATATTTCATAGCGAAAACTGGATGGAAAAACCAGCAGCTGCATTCTGGGAGGAAATAAATACCTTCTGGTGAGCCATTGGTAAATAAAAACATTCCATAACACTCTGCAAAGGACAAACTCTGCAACCATGCAAGTAAATCACAGAAATATCTTCCAAAGTCTGCAGCACTCGATCTGATCGAGGAGTTTTTCTTGTAACAAACAGGAAAAAACTAAATGAAGAAACAGAGAAATGTTTATAAGCAACACGAAGGAGATTAAAATTACTTTCTAATGCCGAGATGTCCAAACAATGAGGGTCACAGTCATGAAGCTGGAAGCACAGGAGGGGCAAAATAAAATATTTTTATTGCATTTTTTTTAAATAAAGTATATTGTAGCTTTTTATTATTATTTTATCAGCTCAATATTGAATTTAAAATGTTTTGAAATGAACAAAACTGACAGATTTTTGTAAAACGGTGATCCATAAAGGATTGTAGCTCCAAAGCATAAATTATAGGACAGCACTGTTTTTTGAGTTATTTTATTTTTCTTTAAACAAGAACAGGAAGTTGCTCTTTGCTTATTAATGTTGCTTTTGAGTAGAAGCTGTTGGATGTTTGTGGTTTTATTTATTGCAAAAATAAGATAAATACAGAAACCTGAATGTCAGCTTGTTCTAACACTGAAACATTTTTATTTATTTTGTTGTTTTTTGTGATAAAAGAAGCACACCAACCAGCTTTGACTCATTGCAGAATTGCAATCGGGGGCCACATAAAATCACCAAGAGGGCCACAAATGGCCCTCAGTCCACACTTTGGACACCCCTACTCTAACTAAAGCAGAAATTACAGATGTACATTATTAAACACACCTTTCTTTATAACACTAACAGTATTTTTCCTTGCAGCAGAAAGATTTAAACGCCGTCTCTGGTTTTTCTCCATGTGGATTCGCTGAAGCTTCCCGCCGCAGTCCAGACACGTCATTGTTAGGCTGACATTTGACCTCTGTGACGCTGATGGACACATAAACACACTCATGTCGGAACGCAGTTTGGAGAAACCAATTAACCCAGCAGTCGTGTTTTTGGAGAGAGGGAAGAAGCCGGAGCACCCAGAGAAAACCCAGCATGCACTGGGAGAACGGTCAAACAAAACGACGCCGGGCCTGGACCGGAACCAAGGTAAAGTCCAGGTAAGGTCATTTATATTTTCAGCAACAAGGCAATTCAAAGTGCTTTACATAAATTAAAAGGAAATACAAACAAATAACAAACCAAAGGAAAGAGCAAAAGAAGAAACAGAATCTAATAATGTTGATATAAACCAGATACTCCTGTTCAGGGTTGCTACATAAAGATAAGTAAACAATCTAAAAACATCTAAAATATTTTTCATGCTAGTATGTCTAAGGCCTAACAACATGTATTCATCTTCACCACATGTCTCCCGTATCAATTTGAGTTACAACAATCATTTGTTTTTCTTTGCACTGCAAAAACAGACATTCTTACAGCATCGTTTGTCTAGTTTATTCCTTAAATATCTTTGTACACTTGAAATAAGTCAAAACTAACTTACAAGTAACTTTATCAAGCTAGAGGAGCTTGCTAAAGTAAATAATTCTTGAATTTTGATTTTAAAAAGTATTAGTTCCACTGGCAGATTATTCTCTATAACATGCAGAAAATATTTTGTTATAAGTGAAATAATCTTCCAGTGGATCTACTATTTTTTTCAGAATCAATATTCAAGAATTGTTTTCTTAAAACAAGCTCCTCCGCCTTGCTGAAACTAGTTTTGTCCTATTTAAAGCATAATGAGATATTTGCATTTGAAACTAGACCAAAAAAATGCTTGGTAAGATTTTTCTGTTTTTGAAGTGCAGAGAAAAATTAATTGCTGTAGTCACTCAATAAGGAAATCAGTAAATATTATTATAGATAGTAGATAGAAAAAAATAAAATGTATTTAATGTTTGCTCTTGGTTTGGGTTCAGATCCAAGCTTGGCGAATTTTTGAACTGATCTGAGTAGAAATAATTTTTTAAAAACTTAAATTGTGTTGAATAAAGTCCAATGAGCTTTCATGGACCAACTCTAATCCTTAAAATAAACTTAGTTTAATTACTTACCACCTTCTTTTTAAAAAATATCTTATATCAACCAGTTCTTGAGATGACAATAACTTCTTGTTTTCAGCTGTATTTGCTTAAAAATGTTAACTAAACGCAAAGAAACGTGAATTTCCTGTTGCTTTTCCAAGTTAAACATCACTCTGTTCCTCCTTTTCTTGAGTTCGTCTCGGCTATTCAGGGACGCACAGATGGCACCATCCTACAGGCCCATTATGCTCGCAGATGAATCTACTTAATTGGCCTGGTTTCTGGCTGTGGGGCTGCAGAGTGGACCTGACCTGCAGGAGGAAAACAGCCTCCTAGAAACGCTGCCTTTCCTCGCCCTTCCCGGTCTGACCTGAGCCTCGCAGCTCCTCCATCGGCTCTGACAGACCGCCTCTCCCAACTCCACCACACCACGATCCGGACTCCACTGAAAAGCCTCCCGACTCAAGCCTCCATCCGCCATTTTCAGCAGATGGAAAGCAGGTAGAGCATTAAAACCCAAAGCCCCAGGTCCCAGACAAACGCAGGTAAGTTCGGCTCCGAGTATCCTACACCCCGCTCCCCATAAACCACCTTGCGGGAGGGAACATGGGGGCAGAAAAAGCCTCAACAAACCACCTTACTCCGGAGCAGCAGCAGCAGGATCGGGGGGAAGAGAGAGAGAGAGAAAAGGGGAGAGGACGGCTTGCATACAGCCAGGGGTAACAATAAACTACATCCTTCAGCCGCTGCTGCTCTGGACCTTTTAAATAATCTCTTTTATTCAACTTTTATTTAGAGAAACGGTGTAAAAATCCGCTTTGCGCACGCTGCTGTACGCGCAGAGGCGGTGCAAAAAAGATGGTTTGTTGATTGAACTTCAGCTACGAGGGAGGTTTAAAGATGTCCGATCGCAACTTCAGTAAAAAAAATAAATAAATGAATTAATTAATTAACGTGAATGGGCTGGCCAATAAAAAGTTGATGCGTTTTATTAGCAGGAATCAGCCAAAAAATAAAAATAAAAAACTAGGCGAAGCGTGATCCAGTCAGATGGAGACAAAGAGAATAATGTGCGTCTCTGCTGTCATTTTTCTGCTGGTTTCCATGGTGGATTTTCTGCTGGTGTCAGGTCAGACTGGTTAAGGTTAATGTCTGCGCTGGGACCTTGTGGGATGGATTCATATTTAATGAAGGTGATGAGTGTGAGAGCCCAGCCCACCTCACTTCAGCAGCTTATTGTTGTCCTCAAAACATGTTTATGTTCCTGGATGGAGATCTAAGATGAGTCAACAAGAATTAAGAAAATGGGGGGAAAATTTTGAATCATTCTCACGAGAAAACCACTTTTTTTAAAATTGTTTTTGTAACACATTACTAAAACTCTTCATGTACTTTTAACTTTTTTTCATGTTGTTTGGATTTTATGTGACAGAGCAACAGGAAACTCTGGATAATTGTTACTGTGAATGATTTTTATTATTAACTCAGACGCAACTAATTAAAACTTCCTGTATGTAATTTAATAAATCCGGCTGTTCTGTGAAAGTCTCAGGTTTGTTAGAGGAACAAACGGCATCATGAAAACAAAACAAACAGTAAAAATTGTGAATAAGTTTAAAGCAGATTTGAGTTAAGTTTGTATATCACATTTCAGCAGCAAAGCAGCTCAAAGTGCTTTACACCATAAAAACACTATACAGTCAATAATTATGAAATGAGCAATAAACATTACATTTTGTCAAATGGGATCATCAAAATCATCAATAAAATCCACATCAAATGTATTGATCACTTTGGATAGTTACTAGAAACCAAAGGTAGCTAAACAGATGGCGTTTAAACTTAATTAAATTCAAAAGTACTTTATTGATCCCAAAGGGAAACTAAAAGTTGTTGTAGCTCATTTAATTAAAGCGTTATTGTAGCAGCTGATGGCTGTAGCAGTCTGTATCACAGCAAATTAGAAGAAGCCTCTGATTCTGTTTTTCTAGTTTCATGGAGCGGATGGTCAGATTGTCCAGAATTATCTTTTATGATTTTATGTGAAAATCTTCCTTTGAACCATCATCTCCAGTGGATCTGGTCGTCTCCAGAACAGAACCAGAACAGAACCAGCCTTCTTCATGGTTGTTGAGCCTTTTTAGGACCCTGGTTCTGATTCTTGATCTAAAGGAATTTACAGTAGTGTTTTGGCTGTTTTGCAGTTTTCTGTAAGTTTGTTTCAGATTTGTGGTGCATAGAAGCTGAATGCTGCTCCTCCATGTTTGGTTCTGGCCTTCAGAACCAGAATTGGTTCTGGACCTTCCAGAGTTTTCTGGAAGGTTGATACAACAACAGCAGACCTTTAATGTATCGTGGTACTAAGCCGGTCAGTGATTTATAAACTAACAGCAGTATTTTAAAGCATATTCTCTGAGCTACAGGGAGCCAGAGTAGGGAGAAGCACTTGGATGAGTTTCTCTTCTTGAAATATCTTTTGATTTAAAAATATATATATATATTTTATGATGTTTCAGAAAACAAGTGCTTGAGGTGTTTCCTTAAAATGCAGCCCATTTAATTCAAATGTTATGAGTAGGACTGGACAA
This sequence comes from Alfaro cultratus, assembly GCA_903066825.1. Lineage (NCBI taxonomy): Eukaryota > Metazoa > Chordata > Actinopteri > Cyprinodontiformes > Poeciliidae > Alfaro > Alfaro cultratus. Next base: position 36,166 of record CAEFZX010029405.1, read on the forward strand.
TATGGCTGAAAAATGATATAATTATTGATTAGTTTTTGCTTTAAATATCTGGAATACTGGCAAACTTTCTGTTTAATCAACAGTTTAAATTCAAAGTCGTTTCTTTTTTAACAGCAGTTACGAGTCACAGCGGTGAAACCTTAGATTGCTGCTGTGCCAGTTACTCTGCAGCTTGTTGCTAGGTAACCAAAGAATGGGTTGCTAGGTAACCAACGAGTGAGTGAGTAAGTTGAAGCCACCAATCTTATTATTTCTTCTGCCTACATCTCCCAAAATGCTGTGCGGTTCTGGATTGCAGTTCAGTGTATGTTCTAAATATTGAATATTAAATATTTTATCAGATATATTATCTATTGATATAGATCATTTGTTTATCAGAGTATATACCGTTATTGTGTGGAAGTCAGTAGAAAAAGACACAATTGATTTATTGTCTCACCTTTGTTGTGAATTAACATATTAAAAGTTTAAAAAGCCATGACATCTTTCTAGGCTTTCCTAAACTGCTTAAATTTAGGAACAACTTTCTCAATGCTGAGAAAAAGGTAATGTTTCTTTTTATACGGTGGGCATAAATATTGGGTTTTAAATGTAAATGATCAGAAATAGTGGACGTTTGTTCCTCATGTTTAAACATGATCTTTACAAAATAAAGTGAAAGTATAAATCTGATAAATGTGGCATCAACCTTCAGGTTTGTTAGAACAACGATGAATTCACCCATTTTTTATACTTTGCTTCGTGTTGCAGCTGATGTGACAATGAAACATTTTAAAAACTGAAGTTTTTCTGATAACTTGAGTAACTTTCAGTGTTGTTGTTTTTTTCCCTCCACTGTTTGCGTCATTAGTGTGGATCATGGCTTTTCCTGGAGAGTCAGTGGAGAGTCTGGAGGAAATTCCTGCTCATGTTTGGAGCGGCCTGCCAGAGTATCTGAATCTCGGACCGTCGGCTGTAAATCCGAGTCGCATCGGTGAGTTTTCCTGCTCTCGCACGTTTTTATAGCCAAGATCAGCAAGTCTATAGTTGCTATTTCATGGCTGCATTACAGTAAAAATTGTTATTGTAAATGTTAAATACATCAAAAATAATCAAATGAGAAACAAATTTTGTCAAAATTTACCAGAATTATTCATTAGTGTGGCAACTTTGTATTATAAATTCGAATAAGAAGTTTGTGTCTGGAATATTATTTACATTTATTTATATTATTTATTTAAATCCATCATAATAACAATAAAAAACATCTGTATTGACATTACAGCAATAAAATCCTTCTCATCCTAATGTTTTGTCCCTCCACAGCTTCTGTCAGGTTCAAGTCTGGCCACTCCAAACTGTTACATTACTGCCAGCCAAAATAAACACAGTGGTTAAATTAAACGATCATGGTAATCCAGCAACAGTTTGGAGCTTAACTTTTATATCTAGTAAATAGTTAGTGCAGGGATCTGCATGTTTTTATTATCCCAGAGCCCATTTTTACTCCCCGTTCTACCAAATAAAAGTCGAAAAACACAAAAACACCTACTTAGAAGTTTTATTTTAGAAATAAAATGCCAATAAAAGGAACTGAATTGTATTCTTTTACATTCTTCTCTTATTTCCATTTTAGACTGAAGTTGGTAGAAGTGCAGCAAAAGAGTTGGAAAAGCACCAGTTGCAGACAAATACAAAAAAGGAGCAAAAGTAATATCTACCTTACTAGCTCATTGCTTATTGAATGAATGTAATGGAAAATATAAAACCTGCAGGTTTTAGGAGTTTTTATGTTTTTCTCTCTTGAAAAGGGTTTTTGGTCACGTGACCCGGATGACGCGTGAAATTCAGATGGAGGGCAGGAAGTAGATTTCTCCAGTTCAAAACAAAGCAAAACTGATCACAACAGTACGCTAATGCCCTAAATAGGCTGGAACAGACAAGGCATCTTGAAAAAATACAGTATATTAAGGATATAATCCGTATTATCTCGGTAAAAAAGACTTCTCATGTAATATGGAGGATTTACCTGCTTCGAGGCGATCCGCATAACTAACTATCTGGTGCTGCAGACCTCAGATTATACGACCCAGAAGAAAATTTTCAAAAGCCTGGAGAACACAATAATTTAGTTTCAAGTTGGATCAAGCATTTAGGATCAAAAGAAGCATTAAATGGTTGTCGACTTGTTTCTGTGGGTAAGTAGTGAATTGTGATATTTTAAGTAATTAGTCTATGATAACGATGCTACCGCTAACAACAAACTAACCCATGTTATTTCTATAAGCTTGGATCTCCTGGTAAGTAATTTATTTAAGTTCTGTAAACCCAAATTCATGCTGGAGTTGTACATTAATGTTGAGTCGTTGTAGGACGCTGGATTCAGATCCAATGTAGGTCAACTATTCGCTCTGATCTACAGAAACCCCCATGTCCGTGTCTGGTGTGGGGCATAGAAATAATATATCTTACCTTACATATGAATGCTTGGCTTTCTAAGTAACTGTCCAATAAAATATCTGAAAATACAATTTAAACAATGGATCGTTACCTGTTAGAAAGTGGCACTTCACACTCCGGCGTTGTTAGTTTCCGCACCTCCTGTTTTTAGTTGTAGATTGTTGATCCACTTTTCTCCTCTTTTTTCTGTAAGTTTTTTAAAATTAACTCCTTGACCAACTACCTTCGAAACACGAAAATAACGTTTATCTTTCTCTCTATTAGAACGGTTGGATCAACCATACAGGACACAGATTTTAGGCATTTTGATGCTGGATCAACAGAAATAAATGGGCTGCATTTACTTCCGGCCCTCCATCTGCATTGGGTGACGTTGGTGCTGCGTCATCTGAAACCCAGCAATTGTTTGTTAATTGAGTTTATACATCTATAAACTGAAATGTAGCAAAAAACCAAAACATTAACGTGTCCTAACTTGATAAATAAACATGAAGTCATGCATTAACTCCTAAATGATCTTTCTTGGTAAGTCAGTAAAACTCTATGTGGCACATTTCAATATAAAAATTACAACAAAGAAATTTAAGCAAAAGCAGATTTAAAAAGATTAGTCTAATTTGGTGTAACTATACTGTGTTTACTAAGTTAAAAATGAAAAGAGAAATTAGATAACAGAATAGCAGATAAATCAAAATGATTTACTGCTGTAAATATGTTATTATTAATAATAATCTATTTTTGTATTTTTAGGTGTTTGGGCCACCAAAGTGATCCCAAAGGGGAAACGGTTTGGACCATTTATTGGAGAGAAGAAGAAGAGGTCACAGGTCACCAGTAATGTTTACATGTGGGAGGTTGGTAGCACAATAATTCATTTTCACATGGAAAACAAAACAGTCTGAAAACCTTTACTGAGTCCCAGTCTGGGAATCAATAAATTAACGTTTGATGAATTACTATAATCGTTATTTTTAAGTATCTCTGCTGAGATTTCTGCCGTCCTGGTGTCAAAAATCTGAGCCTGGAAATCTAAAACAAGCTGAGTGTCTGGATATAACAAGGCTTTACAAATTATTTAGTCAAAAGCAGGAGTTTTAACAAAGGTTAAAATGAAAACTTCCTGACACCCTCAAAACTACTGCACTGCAAAAACACAAAATCTTACCAAGGTTTTGGTCTAGTTTCTAGTGCAACTATCTGAAAACACTTGAAATAAGAAAAATAAACTTACAAGCAACTTTTCAGAAAGATACAGGAGCTTATTTTAAGTCATTAATAACTTAATATTGATAAAAAAGTGCCAGTTCAATTGGGAGATTATTTCACAGTTAAAAGTGAAATAATCTAGTAGATTATTTCATCATACTAATATGATATCATGAAATAATCTGCTGGATTATCACTAGATCATTAGATTATTTCACTAGCAGTGATAACATGATGTTACCAGTGAAATAATCTGCCAATGGAAGCGACACTTTTTCATAGATATTAAGGGATTATTGACTTAAAACAAGCTCCTGTATCTTTCTGAAAGGTTATCTTTAAGTTAGTTTTATTTTATTTCAACTCTTCTAAGACATTTGCCCTAAAAACTAGACCAAACACCTCGTGTTTCTGCAGTGTACTTGTGGTTAATGTCATAAATAATATGCCAGCTTCCAGTTTTCAAGCTTGACTCGATTTTTTCCCTGAAAGTTGCATCACGCGGCCTGGCGGCTCATGTTCTGACCCGGTCGTCTCGATGATTATTCAGGTTTATTTCCCGGCTCGAGGATGGATGTGCATCGATGCCACAGACCCGCTGAAGGGGAACTGGCTCCGGTACGTGAACTGGGCTCGTTCCAGTGAGGAGCAGAATCTGTTTCCACTGGAGATCAACAGAGCCATTTACTACAAAGTTTTGAGGGTAAGTTAAATCCTGAAGTCAGGACATGTGACCCGCTACGCTGTAGATTGATGAATTGGATGATCTGTGTTGGTTTTTGGAAAGCAGGCATCTTGTTACATGAAGTCATAGTTTAGTTTGTACTGAATTAACACACTAAAATACAACTTAAACCACATGTTTACATAGCTACCCTGTTTAAATCTTCTCGTTGGTTTTTAGGATTACCAAAAGAATTTTTATTTAATAAATACAAGCATAACGAGAGAGATATTTTTTCCTTTTTTTCAACCCCACAAGTTTACATACACTAAGATTTAAATACAGGTGACCCATAATGCTTCGTTGAAGGGGGTAGGATAGGTCTATGGGCTGTATAAACTATGTTTATTACGTTTTAACCTCAAAATAATTCTTAGATAATGATATAAATGCTCAGTTCTGCCTGCTTGGAGCTCATTTCAGAATAAGTTGTCACTTTAAAACCAAATAAGTTGCTGCTGACCACAACCCCCAACTCAATGCGCAATCACACAATCGTACATCTTTGAAAAGCAGAAGTGGAGCCTCCTGCATAACCATCAAGAATGTAGCAGGGATTCATCTTTACTGAATGCTGTTATTCAGCAGCAACAAAGCCAGTGTGCTGTAAAACAGAATAATCCTGGTCACATTTGACCTGGAGAACAATAATCATAAGCAAAAATTGGATTGCTTAGTTTAGCATTTTTGATACCTTGTAGATAAAACTAATTTTCTGGTCTCAGCTGGTTGAAAAATGTTAGCCGCTCCTGAAACTTCCTATGGTTCAATTGCAGATGACACCATTGATATCCCTCTGCCTGTTCTTCTACTATTTCCTCTTTTTTTTCTGTTAGTGATTGTAAATCCTCAGTCACTGATAGTCTCAGGTAAAAACTTTCATGCTTCACATGTGAAGCAGGTGGAGTCAGTACCACATGTGACGAGTTCACCTGTCAAAAGCTTTGCCTAATTTAGTTGGTAAAGCTACTGATTTTGTTTCATTCAAAATTACCTCCACATTTTGGTCCTATTTTCTTTCACAGCTACACGTTTATCTTGTCAGCTGCTAATGACACAGTAAAGTTTTATCACCCTGATGGATCCACCCAGATTTTAGAGGCCATCATTCACACTTTGGCTTTAGAAAATGGATCAGACAACAGAAACCAGAGGAAATTGACTCTAAATAAATTCTAACTCTTGTCAGAAATAGTATAAACTAATATGAGTATGTTTTTATTTCATTTTAATGAAATTTATATTTTTAGAATTTTACATAAAGACAATTTTAAAGATATTACTTTCCTTCCCATGTTGGGGTTAAGAAAAAAGTGCTTCATGTTAAAGTTGTCAAATTAATTCTCATAAAATTAAACCTTGTTGTTCTGCTGCAGGTCCAAGCAGCATTAATATTAATTAGGTTGTAAAGTAGTTAGGATTTTTACAAGATACATCACCTATAAGGCTGATTGGTTTTTTTACTCAAAGGTAAAAATATCCATCCAAGAAATTACTCAAGAGTAAAAAGGTATTTGGTAAATAGGATACTCAAGGACTAAGTAACTGATCAAAACGTAATTTAATATTTAAAAATCAATCAGATCAAAATATAAAGTTATGTGGATGTTGTGGGATTTTAAATGACCAAAATGAAAACATGACATGATTACAAAATAACAAAATCAGATAAACTTTTTTATTTTCCAAATCAAATTCTTTCAATAAGAAACTAAAGAAACTCTAATTACCAGAGTTGGGTTGTAACTAGTTACATTTACTTAATTACATTTTCTTGAATAACTTATTTTTTTTTTAAATAAAAAAATTACGCATAGGAGTATTTTACTACGTTGTACTTTTTGCTTTTACTTGAGTAATTTTATTATGAAGTATTATTCTGGACTCTCTACCCACTGAAGGAAAACATACATGTTTTAACCAAAAATTCACCAGACACAGGCAAATACCTGCAGTTTTTATTAAAGTTTCATACATTTAGAATGAAAGAAACAGATTTGGAGAAACATTATTTTTCCTGATTTTGTTAATACAGGGAAACTACTAATTAACTAATATTTAGTTAATTTGTACTAATTTTTTGTTACTCATATGAATTACTGTAATTTTAGTCCTTAAAAATACAAAAATTTCCACTTAATTTTATGTTTTAGTCCACCTGATAATATAATTGTCAATGATTGATAATTTGATCAGTTACTAAGTCCTTGAGTAGACCTTTTACCAAATACATTTTACTCTTACTTGAGTCATTTCTAAGTTGATAACATTTTACTTTAATTAAAAATATATATATTTAAGTAGTTCTACTTTAAATACAACTTTACCAACTCTGGTGCATAAGTAGTGTTTTTAACAATATGTTTTACTTTTACTTGAGTGAAATCTATGCGGCGGAGGTGCTGCTACTCCTACTTGAGTGTATAATTTTTGGGTGCTGTACCCAGTAATAACCCTGCTCCATAAGCGTTATAAGACAGATTAGATGCACAGTAGTCCAAATACCCGAGCGCTGCCTCCCAGCAAGCCGCGCTCTGATTGGCTGCCGGGCTCATCTCACATCGTTGCAGCCTATCGGGCCAGGAGAGGAGCTGCTGGTGTGGTACACAGTGGAAGACAACCCCGAGATAACAGCTGCGCTGGAAGAAGAAAGAGCCAGCAGAAGGAGCTCACCCAGGTCGAAACGAGGTGAGGCCTTAACACCGACCCACGCTGAAAGCTTGAGTTCACTCTGCGTGTTGTTTTCCTCCGCGACTCGGTCCAAAGTTATAACTGACGAGCTAGCTGGCTATTACTAAAAGGAAGCTAACGTGCGATGTATGGGGCTTTTCTCTACTTTCACACCTCACCTAAAACTCGTTAATGCTGCTTAATTTGGCTGTATTACCCCAGCAGAGTGGGTTGGATTGTCGGATCTAGGGGTTTAAAGAGTTTCCGAGCTGTTTTTTCTTTCCCTGGACCCAACGTTGTTGAGGATGTGACCTTCCTTGAGTTCATCCATCGCCGAGCCTCTCTACTTGATGATGGCCTAGCAAGTTAGCTAACGAGCCAGCTTCCTTATCCCGACCGTAGCCTCGTTTGGGCTCAAGTATTTGGTTGCAGCCTTAAAATACAGAGGCTGTGAAGCCTGTTCGGGTTGGCTCTGACTGTGGTTGCGGTAGATAATCACAGATTCATCGAGTTGTTACAGTTTAATGCGTTGAAAGCTAGCATGAGGCTAGAAACGGCTAGTCTGGACGCACGGAGATCTCGGTGTGGAGGAGCAGATGGTATACAGGGTGGATGAAGCCACTGATAATTCAGTCAAAATCAACGAAATTCATCTCTAATATTTTCCTTTAGTTGGTGTTAAAGCAGTGGATTCAAATCGGTCAACTCAAACAAAGCGCCACAAATGTATGTTTCTTTTTACATCTGTTTCACAAGTTTTAAATTATTTATTTAAGAAACTCAATCATGGCTAATGAAAACACACGGTTTATGTTGTTAACTCTTCTCCCAAATTAGAGTCAACACATCCAACATGGCTGTCATGTGCTCCTACATTCACAAGTATGAACTTTGAACATGTATTTCCATAAAGTTAAGCAGCGAGTTAACTCAGAAGAAAGCTAGAGCTGTCAAGCTTTACTTATAAACATGTCCCATATCATTAGATTATTCCAGTCACATTAGCCCTGTGTAGGTCATCATTTGCCCTACAGCTAACAGGAACCTTGACTCTGTTGTAATGAGATATATGGCGAGACAAATCCTGCTTTATCCCCCATGAAAAGGAAACATTGAGACTGAAAGTTAAGTGATCTAATCTTTTTTTTCCAGACTCCTTTATTTTGTTATCATTTTATTCTTGACGCATCCAAGGCCATGCTTATCAAAGAAGCGTTAAGATGATAGTTTGTAAAAGTGAGTGTTAATCTTATCTGTGATAATGTTCACTTTTAAATTGTGATTTTTTTTTTCCTCCCACTTGTGTTCAGTTCTTTGAATTTTGTTGACTGAAACTGAGAAGCATGCAATCGGGGGAAAATAAATCTAGAATGAACGGAAAGTTGCTTAAGAATTACAGCCTTGCATCTGGAACATCAAGTTTAATAAAAGTAGCAATATTAAATGTCTCCAGCCTGAATTTGGCTTAAAATGTGAGGATTTCAGTGACAAAGTAAAGAGGAGGCAGTCTGGGGAAATGTCTGGTAGCGGCAGCTTGGAGACCAAAGAAATCGGCACCCTATAGAGATTTTTAAAAGCCCTCTATGGTGAGCTCAGTCATATGAGCACTTACAAAAAATATGAAAATTCTGGAAGGATCTAGATGTAAACTTTACACCAGTTTTCACCAGTATTGCTAATCATATCTGCACCAGAATGTTTAAACTTTGCCACCAAAATGACTTACACTGGTCATACAGTCTTTCTTTTTTCCTTCCATAATTTACTGATGTGTTTAAGTACTCTGCAGTGATGTAGCTAAACATTACTCCTAGGAAACCATCTTTCATGCCATCTAAGCTCAAGTCCATCTGCTGTTAATTTTCCCTCAACATGTTGCGTGACCATGGAAAGTCACTTCTAGTTAATGCTTCACACAAAGGATGAAAGGAACGCTAAAATATTCACAGATAATCAGATACCAGCTGCATTTGTCTCAAACACAGATAAAAAACAATGTGTCTCAGCTGAAGCCAAGAGATTTTGCTAAGTAAGTTTGACACATTGTGGTCCACAGACATTGGTGGGTTTTGTTTTATTTTCTTTTAAGCTTTATCTTAGTGCAAAACTGTTTACCTAATCTCTGTCGCAAAAGTCCATCTTTGTTCCACCTTACTATTAAGCAGCCAAACATCAGTTTGACATAAATTCATTAAAAAAGTTTAATCAACACAGAACATCATCCTATAAATAATGATTTTTCACACAGTGCAGTTCAAGATAGCTGGTATTCACTTCCTGTTTGTGTGTTAGGTGTGACTACAAGGCTTTTTAAAATGGTTTATCTAGTTGAAAAAGACATACTACGATCGTTTCACATGTTTGCTTCTGATATTTCTACGTTTCATAGCTCTAAAGTAGAATAATTGTCCTTTGAGTTTACGGACCAGGACTTGTTTTTGATGCTTCTGTCTTACAGGGTTGTTTCTCTCTGAAGCCCTGCAGGCAAAACGCTCTTCAACTACTGTGATGTCATACATTTTTCCACCAATATACTGCTTTGCATATTTAAACGGAAAGCAACATTTATTTCTGATTATTATTAATGGCCATATCAGTAATTATTATTTATACTTTTATAGAAATGTTTGGTTTTTTAAGTTGACATACAGATCTAATGCAGGTCTAATAATACACATAAGTAATTAAAGAACATAATTATATAAATTTAGGTCTTAGACCTCAACCTGTTTAGCTGCAAGTTCAACAAAACAACTATTAAGTATTTACATTATGCTTTTAAAAAAAAGAAAACTTGGTTTACGATCAAAAAGAAACTAAATCCCAGGAGACTTTCATCTTAATGTTGGTCTAAGGTTGCAGAAAAGTGTTTTCTCTCGACATGTGCTGTCATCACACACCTTTTGGTAAATAGCTGCCGTTGCTCACTCTGTTCTTAAGTGTGATTAAACAATTGCAGAAGAAGGAGATGATGAAAGGAGCCTTCATTAAAGGAGCCCAAATTAAACCTCAAACTGAGAAACAGGATGTTGGGAGTGGGGGCAGACAGTTTGCTCTGGGATCGGCATGTTTCTGGAAAAACAACTTTTTAGAAGTTTCCAGCGTGAGCTCAAATTAAAGATGCACTCACTTTAATTGAGGCTTAATATCACACAGTTTAAGATGAGACATCTGGTTTCCTTTAGCATTTTATGACAAATCACAAATTTAAGCCGGAGTTTAGCTGCGTAATTTAAAAATGTGTGGAGTGGCACTCTGAAAAAGCGTTTAGACAGAATAATTTCCAGTGTCTCCAGTACGTTGAATTCAGATTGTTTAAAACGGAGCTCATCTTCAGTTGTAGCACCACTGCATTGCATGAGCATCTTGAACACAAACACTGCATAGCCGCAGGCCGTGTTTGGACCGGTACTCACAGGGACCGCCATGGTGCGCTGCGTCATTTCTCACCATTAACAGACTGAACTTTTACTGAAATGTCCGAGACACAACAGATAAAAAACTCCAGTCATGGTTGGTATCATAAGCGTAAAAACATCTAGTGGAGATGAGAAAGATAAAATGTTGTGGAGTGGTATTGAAATGAAAAAACAAGCAGTAGTAATGTAAATACTAATACAGTCCATAAGTGAACAGCTCTGAAGTTTTAAATCAACTTTGCGTTATATGAAAGAGATGTTTCACAACCTTTAAGGAATCTGGACTATCTTTGCTCAGCTGTAGTTTAAAATCTAACAAATAGAAAGTCTTCAAACTAAATTTATGTTCTTAAAAACACAGTTTTGATTTGTGAAATCTCTTATTTTATATGAAAAAAACCCAACAACTTTTGTTAAATATAGACTAATCCTGTTCACATCCATTATTTTTAGGTTTTTTTTTAAAAATGTTTTGGTTCTAGCGATTTTGATTGATATCATACATCACATTGTACATAATAATGTAATATTACACTGCCTGGCACAAAAAAAAGTCGGCACCAAAAAATGGTCACACTCTCTAATATTTTGTTGGACCGCCTTTAGCTTTGATTACAGCCCGCATTCGCTGTGGCATTGTTTCAATAAGCTTCTGCAGTGTCACAAGATTT